>SJYA01002998.1:173955-239698 GCA_006410615.1 Neotragus moschatus
CACCCCCCCCCCCCCCCCCCCCCCGAGACTCAGTCAGTCCGAATGGATTGACTGTCCTCAGCTCCTAAGGGTCCTCCTTCTCCTCTGGCAGCAGAGATGCGGTTACCTCTGTCTGGAAGCACCTCTTCCCCAGCTCTTCACCGTGACCCGCTCCTTCTTTACGGTGAACTCGGCCGTCTCCCGAGGCAGACTCCGCTCGCCTCCCCTCTGCTCACAGAGCTCTGCACGCCGGGTGGTGCTGCTCCTGTCTCCCGAGGCTGTGGCGCACGGTGCACACACCCCTCGGAGATCACGCGGGCTGGGTTCCAGACCCTGCAGTAAAGCCAGTAACAGTAAGGCAAGTCACGTGAACGTTTGGTTCCCCAGGGCATAGGAAAGTTACGTTTACACGATACGGAGTCTGTTAGGTATGCAGTAGTGTTATATCTTTAAAAACAACGCGAGTAGCTAATTTTTAAGTACCTTATTGCTAAAAACGCTGAACGTGATGTTCCGTGAGGCGAGCCTTCAGGGAGATGTAATCTTTTTGCTGGTGTCTTGCCTCCACGTTGGCGGTTGCTGGCTGATCAGGCTGTTCTGAAGGTTTGGGTGGCTGTGGCGAATTCTTAAAATGAGACGATTTCCTCTTCCTTTTGTGAAGGATCTCTCTGTAGCATAGAATGCTACTTGACAGCATTTTACCCACATCAGAACTTCTTTCAAAGTTGAAGTCAATCCTCAAACCCTGCTGCTGCCTCATCACCTAAATCTATCCAGTAGTTTAAATCCTCCGTCACGTCAACAGTCTTCACCGCGTCTTCACCGCTGGTTTCCGTCTCAGGAGCCCTTTCTGTTTGCTCATCCGCGGGAAGCCGTGCCTCGTCAGTCCAGGTTCTGTCCGGCCTGAGGTTTCAGCAGCTCAGGCACGTCGCCAGGCTCCGCTGCTGACCCTAGCTGTGCTCTTTTCACCACGTCTGCAACATTGCGTGGTGCACTGACGTCTTGTGCCCCTCGCAGCCATCCACGAGGGTTAGGGTCAGCGTCTTGCAAACTCCTGTTCACAAATGCTCTTAACGGCATCTAGAGTGGCGAATCCTTCCTAGAGGTTTTCAGTTGACTTTGTTCAGATCCGTCAGCGGAATCACTGTCTATGGCAACTATAGCTTTATGAAATATATTTCTTAAATAATAAGATTTGAAAGTGGAAACTACTCCTTGGCCCATGTGCTCCAGGATGGAAGTTGTCAGCCAGTGGGAACGCAGCTTGCATCTCCTACGTCTCCTACCGTCAGGACTCCTGGGTGACCAAGTGCATTGTCAGTGAGCAGTCATGCTTTGAAAGGAATCTTTTTTCTGAGCAGGATGTCTCAACAGTGGGCTTAAAATATTCAGTATACCGTTGTGTGAACAGATGTGCGTGCTGTCATCAGGCTTTGCCGTTCTGTTCCTGGAGCACAGGAAGCACAGATTTCGCATCACTCTTGAGGCCCCGGCTTCAATGTACAGTCGCCAGACGCACTGACGCCTCCCAAGGGAGTCAGCCTGTCCTTCGAGGCTTTGGAACTAGACACTGACTTCTCCTCTCTAGCTATGCGAGTCCTAGATGGCTTCTCGTTCAAGTGTGAGGCTGTCTCATCTGCACTGAAAGCTCCGCTGTTTGCTGTGGCCACCTCCATGAATTATCTCAGCTGGATATCCTGGACAGCTCGCTGCAGCTTCTGCGTCAGCATTTGCCGCTTCACCCTGCACTCTTATTTTATGGGGACAGCTTCCTTCCTTCAACCTCATGAGCCAACCTCTGCTAGCTTCAGACCNAGCTGGATATCCTGGACAGCTCGCTGCAGCTTCTGCGTCAGCATTTGCCGCTTCACCCTGCACTCTTATTTTATGGGGACAGCTTCCTTCCTTCAACCTCATGAGCCAACCTCTGCTAGCTTCAGACCCTTCTTCTGCCGCAGATCACTGTCACAAAATAATACTGAGAACCTTTAGACTATCACAGGAGTTACCAAACCGTGGCACAGAGACGTGGAGTGCGCAAGTGCTGTTTGAAAACCAGTGCTGGTAGGCTGACTCAGTGCAGGTAGGCTGACTCAGTGCAGGTAGGCTGACTCAGTGCAGGTAGGCTGACTCAGTGCTGGTAGGCTGACTCAGTGCAGGGCGTCACTGCAACACCTGTCACGGAACGTACTCACGGACAGACTTGCGCTCAGCTTCCAGAGGTTGCAAGCTAGATGTCACCATGTGTTTTCCAAGTTAAATTTCATTATGGGGATTTATTTGTATTGTGTTTGGCCAAAGGAAGGGGTTCAATGAATCAGTGTCAGTAGCTCAAGAAATAGTGGAATCGGCATTAAAAAAAAAAAAGAAAGAAAGAAAACCTGCATCCAGGTAGAGGACCCAGGTAGGCAGGTGAGCTCAGTCATCGCCTTGTTGTGTTATGNAACACCTGTCACGGAATGTACTCACGGACAGACTTGCGCTCAGCTTCCAGAGGTTGCGAGCTAGATGTCACCATGCGTTTTCCAAGTTAAATTTCATGATGGGGATTTATTTGTATTGTCTTTGGCCAAAGAAAGGGGTTCAATGAATCAGTGTCAGTAGCTCAAGAAATAGTGGAATCGGCATTAAAAAAAAAAAAAAGAAAGAAAGAAAAGAAAACCTGCATCCAGGTAGAGGACCCAGGTAGGCAGGTGAGCTCAGTCATCGCCTTGTTGTGTTATGATTAGAGCTGATCTGAAGGTGCCTGTTCTTACACAGATAATGATTACGGGACGGATTCCTATGGAATTTGGCATTTAGTCTTGGAAGGATAATATTTCACCTCTGCTGCTGTTATACCATAAATTTGGTTTATTTGTGTTTCAAACTTAAAATATTTTAAACCAAAGAAACTACTGACAGAAGAACCAGAAAACCCCAGTGTCCATATTTGGTTGCTCAGATTGACAAAGATGGAAAGATAAAGCGCGGCGTGTCGCGGACATGGGGGTGTGGGCGGCAGCATGTGCTGTTGGTGAAGCTGCAGATGTGGATTTTCAATTTCCATATACACGTGTGTGTGTGTGTGTGTGTGTGTGTACATGTGTAGTCAGAGCTATGGTTTTTCCAGTGGTCATGTGTGGATGTGAGACTTGGACCATAAAGAAAGCTGAGCACCGAAGGACTGATGCTTTTGAACTGTTGAGAAGGCTCTTGAGAGTCCCTTGGACTGCAAGGAGATCAAACCAGTCAGTTCTAAAGGAAATTAGTCCTGAATATTCATTGGAAGGACTGATGCTGAAGCTGAAACTCCAATACTTTGGCCACTGATGCAAAGAACTGACTCATTTGAAAAGACCCTGATGCTTGGAAAGAATGAAAGCAGGAAGAGAAGGGGACAACAGAGGATGACATGGTTGGATGGCATCACCCACTCGATGGGCATAAGTTTGAGTAAACTCTGCAAGTTGGTGATAGACAGGGAAGCCTGGCGTGCTGCAGTCCACGGTGTCACAAAGAGTCGGACACAACTAAGCAGTTGAACTGACTGACGTGTGTGTGTGTGTGTAAGGATTTCCTTACTGTGTTAAGTAAATGGAAGGAAGTGATTACATAGCTATATATTACTTAAGCAAAGGAAACATTTCGGAAGGAAATACATTAAAATAACAACAGGTTTCTGGGAAGTCATTGTGTGGAGTAGTGTGTGAAAGTCACTCAGTCATGTCTGACTGTTTGTGACCCCATGGACTATGCGGTCCATGGGATTCTCCAGGCCAGAATGCTGCAGTGAGTAGCCTTTCCCTTCTCCAGGGGGTCTTCCTGACCCAGGGGCTGAACCCAGGTCTCCTGCTTTGCAGGCAGATTCTTTACCAGCTGAGCCATAAGGATTGGTGTAAAACTCAAACATTTTGAATTTGTGTGTGTTTTCCACAGACTTCTAGTAGAGTGGTTCTCAAACTTTGGTAACTCACTAACTTGTCAGACTTCTTGTTAAATATATTCGTTAATAGCCCCAATTTTTTAAAAAAAGTTTAATGTTTAGTGTTTTTACATTAATTTTTAATTGGAGGGAAATGCTTCGCAGTGCTGCGTGGTCTCTGCCACACAGTGTGACATGCAGCACACGCGGCCTCCCTCCTGACGCTGNTCACTAACTTGTCAGACTTCTTGTTAAATATATTCGTTAATAGCCCCAATTTTTTAAAAAAAGTTTAATTTTTAGTGTTTTTACATTAATTTTTAATTGGAGGGAAATGCTTCGCAGCGCTGTGTGGTCTCTGCCACACAGCGTGACGTGCAGCACACGCGGCCTCCCTCCTGACGCTGCCCCCGCCTGCCCCGCCCCTCCCCTGCAGGCTGCCGAGTGCCGGGCCGGGCTCCCTGGGGCACGCGGCACCTTCCCACTCACTGTCTGTTTCGTCTGTCAGTCCTTCTCTCCCAGTTCATCCCCCTCTCCTGGACCGTGTCTGCAGGTCCGTTCTCTATATCTCTGTCTCTCTTCCTGCTNCCCTCCTGACGCTGCCCCCGCCTGCCCCGGCCCTCCCCTGCAGGCTGCCGAGTGCCGGGCCGGGCTCCCTGGGGCACGCGGCACCGTCCCACTCGCTGTCTGTTTCGTCTGTCAGTCCTTCTCTCCCAGTTCATCCCCCTCTCCTTCCCCACCGTGTCTGCAGGTCCGTTCTCTATATCTCTGTCTCTCTTCCTGTTCCACAAACAGGTTCATCAGTACCTTTTTCCAGATTCCATGTATAGGTGTTACATCCATTGACAGACGACTAAAGATGTGGTACATGGATGCAATGGAATATTACTCAGCCATGAAGAGGAGCGAGCGAGAGTTGAACTGAGGTGGGTGAACCTAGAGCCTCTTACACAGAGTGAAGTCAGAAAGAGAATCTAACTCAGTGTGAGTCTGGAAACCACACCGTCAGCAACACTGCTGGTTTTTTGTATAGTTTCTCTTCCTCCCCCCTAGCAGCCATGCATGATACACAGTTCAGTTCAGTCGCTCAGTCGTGTCCGACTCTCTGCGACCCCGTGAATCACAGCACGCCAGGCCTCCCCATCCATCACCAACTCTGACTTCACTCAGACTCACGTCCATCGAGTCAGTGATGCCATCCGGCCATCTCATCCTCTGTCATCCCCTCCTCCTTCTGCCCCCAATCTTTCCTAGCTTTAGTGTCTTTTCAGATGAGTCAGCTCTTCGCATCAGGTGGCCAAAGTATTGGCGTTNGACTTCACTCAGACTCACGTCCATCGAGTCAGTGATGCCATCCGGCCATCTCATCCTCTGTCATCCCCTCCTCCTTCTGCCCCCAATCTTTCCTAGCTTTAGTGTCTTTTCAGATGAGTCAGCTCTTCGCATCAGGTGGCCAAAGTATTGGCGTTTCAGCTTCATCATTAATCCTTCCAATGAATATTCAGGACTGATTTCCTTTAGGATGGACTAGTTGGATCTCCTTGCAGTTGAAGGGACTCTCAAGAGTCTTCTCCAACACCACAGTTCAAAACCATCAATTCTTTGGTGCTCAGCTTTAATAGTCCAACTCTCACATCCATACATTCCACTGGAAAAACCATAGCCTTGACTAAACAGACCTTTGTTGACAAAGTAATGTCTCTGCTTTTAAATATGCTGTCTAGGTTGGTCATAATTTTCCTTCCAAGGAGTAAGCGTCTTTTAATTTCATGGCTGAAATCACCATCTGCAGTGATTCTGGAGCCCCCCAAAATAAAGTCTGACACCATTTCCACTGTTTCCCCACCTATTTCCCATGAAGTGATGGGACTAGATGCCATGATCTTAGTTTTCTGAGTGTTGAGCTTTAAACCAACTTTTTCACTTCCCGCTTTCACTTTCATCAAGAGGCTTTTTAGTTCTTCACTTTCTGCCATAAGGGTGGTGTCATCTGCATATCTGAGGTTATTGACATTTGTCCTGGCAATCTTGATTCCAGCTTGTGCTTCCTCTAGCCCAGCGTTTCTCATGATGTACTCTACATAGAAGTTAAATAGGCAGGGTGACAGCATACAGCCTTGATGTACTCGTTTTCCTATTTGGAACCAGTCTGTTGTTCCATGTCCAGTTCTAAGTGTTGCTTCCTGACCTGCATACAGGTTTCTCAAGAGGCAAGTCAGGTGGTCTGGTATTCCCATCTCTTTCAGAATTTTCCACAGTTTATTGTGATCCACACCGTCAAAGGCTTTGGCATTGTCAANTCTGTTGTTCCATGTCCAGTTCTAAGTGTTGCTTCCTGACCTGCATACAGGTTTCTCAAGAGGCAAGTCAGGTGGTCTGGTATTCCCATCTCTTTCAGAATTTTCCACAGTTTATTGTGATCCACACCATCAAAGGCTTTGGCATAGTCAATAAAGCAGAAATAGATGTTTTTCTGGAACTCTCTTGCTTTTACCATGATCCAGCAGATGTTGGCAATTTGATCTCTGGTTCCTCTGCCTTTTCTAAAAAACCAGCTTGAACATCAGGAAGGTCACGGTTCACGTATTGCTGAAGCCTGGCTTGGAGAATTTGGAGCATTACTTTACTAGCATGTGAGACGAGTGCAATTTTGCGGTTCAGTTCAGTCGCTCAGTCGTGTCCGACTCTTTGCGACCCCATGAATCGCAGCACGCCAGGCCTCCCTGTCCATCACCAACTCCCGGAGTTCACTCAGACTAATGCTCGTCAAGTCAGTGATGCCATCCAGCCATCTCATCCTCGGTCGTCCCCTTCTCCTCCTGCCCCCAATCCCTCCCAGCATCAGAGTCTTTTCCAATAAGTCAGCATCTTCAAATGAGGTGGCCAAAGTACTGGAGCTTCAGCTTCAGCATCATTCCTTCCAAGGAAATCCCAGGGCCGATCTCCTTCAGAATGGACTGGCTGGAGCTCCTTGCGTAGTCTGAGCATTCTTTGGCATTGCCTTTCTCTGACGGAATACGGTCCACTGGAGAAGGGAATGGTAAACCACGTCAATATTCTTGCCTTGAGAACCCCATGAACAGTATTAATAGCACATGTGGTTGTTATATATGCTTGTGCGCATAACTGAGAAGTATTTACGTGTATGTAAGGCGTAGCCTCAGAGAATGCGAGGACTCCCTGTGTGCTTTAGGAATGATACTGCATGTTTTTCTGCCAAACAGATATAAACTGCTGGAAATGCAGTCATGGTGTTTAGATTGTTTTGAATAAAGACTTCTTTTAACTGAAAAAAAAAAAGGCGGGGGTGAGATTTGGAAACAATAGAGCAATAAACAAAGATAAAGTCGAATATATAGTGTAATTCCACGAGAAGGTAAAAGCAGTGTTCAAAGTCACATCTCGTTTTAATGGTCCGCATTCTAATGTGATAAAGGACGTACCTGTTTCATGTTATAAAACAAATACTGAACCCTGTCCAGACAAATTGGAAGCTGTTTAAGACTCGGATTTATTACACTTCCCACTGAGATTAGGTTTTTTCCCCTTGATAACATGAAGCTTTTCCTGACTCTTTATTGGCTCTTTTCTTCTGTCCTCCTTTTTTCTCTTCTCTGTGTCAAATTTTAGTTTAATACAGCATCTGACCTCTGTGGTTTGAAAAACTAAATCTGTGTAATACTATATTAGAATATAGTACAGTCACGTTTTACTTCCTTGAGAATTATTTGAGACAGATCTTCTTCTATAAATTAAAACATGTCGCAAAGAAGTTATGTGTCTGATTAAATAATGTGACGTGTGTATTATATGAGAATCATATCGGCAGCAGGTAGCGCTGAGGGGCCTTTCTGTGTTGCACATTTATCCATATCAGCTTGATCATCCATGCTTCTCAGGGTCTTTTGGTGATGGGCGCAGCCTTGCCTCAGGTGAGCTGAGAAACCAGCCCAGATGTTGCCCTACGTGCAGACCCCTGCTGTCAAGCAGACAAAAAATAATCATAGAACCTTTTTCAAGTAAAGTTCCTGCTTTGTTGTTTTAAGCATGCGCAGACAGCCCGAAGGCAGCGAAATATCATTCTCACGGTGGGAGTAGCTAGCTTTCTGGTCTGATCAGGCCTCAGAAAACTGTACTGAGTTGAGAAGGGTGTTTGGTGCAGGAGCAAGGCGATCATGGCCGTGCTTGCAGCTTAGAAGGAGTTAGACTGTGGGGCTCTCCTGAGGCCACTGCATTCAGGCCGAGGTGGAGGAGCCTGGCTGCTGCTTCTGACAGTCACATGTTTTGGACACTGTTTATTTCCCTGGTGAAATTTGTCACTAGCATCTTTGGTGCACAGAGATGAGCCTCCAGTGGGAGGTGCAGGTGAGATACTGGATGCGAGGAAAGATGCTCGGTCCAGCTGCCTCTGGAGCTAAAGTCTTGACTAAAGTCCCTGAGCAAGCTAACCAACCAGTCTCAGAGTGGTAATTCCCGGTGAGGTCCTTTACATGTCAACTTGCACATACAGTTAATGCATGCGTGTTGTATGACCGCATTGATATTTTTCAGGTTTCCAATGTGATCAGTGAGTGGTCTGTGAAAGATCAGTGGCTCCACACGTTGGCTCCACTGTGCTTTGGGATGGGAAGGCGCGGAAGCGCACACTGCGTGTAGNTGTGTGTGTGTGTGTGTGTGTGTGTGTATACATGTGTAGTCAGAGCTACGGTTTTTCCAGTGGTCATGTGTGGATGTGAGACTTGGACCATAAAGAAAGCTGAGCACCGAAGGACTGATGCTTTTGAACTGTTGAGAAGGCTCTTGAGAGTCCCTTGGACTGCAAGGAGATCAAACCAGTCAGTTCTAAAGGAAATTAGTCCTGAATATTCATTGGAAGGACTGATGCTGAAGCTGAAACTCCAATACTTTGGCCACTGATGCAAAGAACTGACTCATTTGAAAAGACCCTGATGCTTGGAAAGAATGAAAGCAGGAAGAGAAGGGGACAACAGAGGATGACATGGTTGGATGGCATCACCCACTCGATGGGCATAAGTTTGAGTAAACTCTGCAAGTTGGTGATAGACAGGGAAGCCTGGCGTGCTGCAGTCCACGGTGTCACAAAGAGTCGGACACAACTAAGCAGTTGAACTGACTGACGTGTGTGTGTGTGTGTAAGGATTTCCTTACTGTGTTAAGTAAATGGAAGGAAGTGATTACATAGCTATATATTACTTAAGCAAAGGAAACATTTCGGAAGGAAATACATTAAAATAACAACAGGTTTCTGGGAAGTCATTGTGTGGAGTAGTGTGTGAAAGTCACTCAGTCATGTCTGACTGTTTGTGACCCCATGGACTATGCGGTCCACGGGATTCTCCAGGCCAGAATGCTGCAGGGAGTAGCCTTTCCCTTCCCCAGGGGGTCTTCCTGACCCAGGGGCTGAACCCAGGTCTCCTGCTTTGCAGGCAGATTCTTTACCAGCTGAGCCATAAGGAGTGGTGTGAAACTCAAACATTTTGAATTTGTGTGTGTTTTCCACAGACTTCTAGTAGAGTGGTTCTCAAACTTTGGTAACTCACTAACTTGTCAGACTTCTTGTTAAATATATTCGTTAATAGCCCCAATTTTTTAAAAAAAGTTTAATGTTTAGTGTTTTTACATTAATTTTTAATTGGAGGGAAATGCTTCGCAGTGCTGCGTGGTCTCTGCCACACAGTGTGACATGCAGCACACGCGGCCTCCCTCCTGACGCTGCCCCCGCCTGCCCCGGCCCTCCCCTGCAGGCTGCCGAGTGCCGGGCCGGGCTCCCTGGGGCACGCGGCACCGTCCCACTCGCTGTCTGTTTCGTCTGTCAGTCCTTCTCTCCCAGTTCATCCCCCTCTCCTTCCCCACCGTGTCTGCAGGTCCGTTCTCTATATCTCTGTCTCTCTTCCTGTTCCACAAACAGGTTCATCAGTACCTTTTTCCAGATTCCATGTATAGGTGTTACATCCATTGACAGACGACTAAAGATGTGGTACATGGATGCAATGGAATATTACTCAGCCATGAAGAGGAGCGAGCGAGAGTTGAACTGAGGTGGGTGAACCTAGAGCCTCTTACACAGAGTGAAGTCAGAAAGAGAATCTAACTCAGTGTGAGTCTGGAAACCACACCGTCAGCAACACTGCTGGTTTTTTGTATAGTTTCTCTTCCTCCCCCCTGGCAGCCATGTATGCTACATAGTTCAGTTCGTTCACTCAGTCGTGTCCGACTCTCTGCGACCCCCGTCAATCACAGCACGCCAGGCCTCCCCATCCATCACCAACTCCCGGACTTCACTCAGACTCACGTCCATCGAGTCAGTGATACCATCCGGCCATCTCATCCTCTGTCATCCCCTCCTCCTTCTGCCCCCAATCTTTCCTAGCTTTAGTGTCTTTTCAGATGAGTCAGCTCTTCGCATCAGGTGGCCAAAGTNGTGTTCCGTGCAGAGCGGATTCCTGCTCACCTGGTGTGCACGGTCGTGAGAGAGACCCGCGCTGGACGGCGAGCCCTTTCCATGCTCTGTGGTCCCTGTGCCTGGTGTAGCGTCTCGCAGATAGAAGAAGCCGCATACACAGTGGTCAGGGGACCGCACGGGGCACTGATTTCACTGACGCCGTCTTCTCTGAGGCCCACTGAGCCCATTTGAGTTGCATGGCACCCACCCGTGGACTGGGGACACTCTCCCTCTCCCCAGTCTTGCTCAGGGCTGCCGAGCCCTGAAGACTCAGCCTCACTCAAGGAAGAGGTTTCAAAACTGGCAGTCAGACTTGCATGGATCTGAGAAAATGCTGGCTGATAGTCTGCCGAGTCTCAACATGTAGGCATGAGGACAGATGAACAGAGTACTTAGGAGGCATTTAGGAGGCGACAGATGCTTGGAGGAAGAAATCCGTGAGCAGTCATGACAACAGGCGGCCCTCGTCTGCTGTAGAAAGTAGGATTTTCTTACAGAAATGATGGTTTAAGTTAGATTCAATCGCCCACTGAACGTGAGCTCTTTGAGGACATGAGACATGTCTGTCCATATGTAGTTTTTATCATTCATTAATTTGATGCCTATGAATGAGATATAACTTTGCAATAAGAATGCCAGTGATAGTCTAAATACAATTTTCCTTTCATTATAAAAGGAAATGGGCCCCCTTACAGAGGCTTTAGAGATAAGAAAATCTGCAGAAGGGTGATGAAAACCATTTGTGATCTCACTGTCCTGAGATGATCAGTATCAACTTGTTGATATCTTTTCAAGCTTTTATTCTATTTGTGCCTGTGTGTAATTTTCATAAAACCTAGATAAAATTAATTCCGTAGTTTGCTGTTTATTTTCCACTGAGCAGTTTCCCCATATCATTAAAGAAGTCTCCAAACGTGTGATTTCTAAAGACGTCATCTTCTCCTCTCTGACAGTGTTATAATTTATTTAACCACTTTTCTATTTTTAGATAAACAGTTTCTATTTAAAGTACCTAAGTGTCAGCACTCACCCTGCAGCCTCTGCAGCCGCCCACGCGGTGCATTTACTAGCAGGAGCCCAGGAAGCACGCAGGGGAGTATGAGCGGGATGGGTTTCCCAGAAGGAACTCGGTAGCTGCCTACTGAGCCCCACTCTTGAAGAGAGTGAAGGAGTCGACCAGAAAGCGTATATATGAGACCTTTCTGTCCTGAAAGTTTTGCGATCGTGTGATTTGGAGAAATCATTCTGACCTACTTCTCCACGGTCAGAGCAGCACCTTGTTCTTGAGACGTGTGTGTGAAGCACGGACGAGGCTCTTCTATGTGGGTGCTGGCCGCGCAGGCGCTGGAGAGCCACGCGGATGACAGGCAGCCCTGAGAAGCGGGGCCGCGCCGTCCGTGGCCACGCCGCTCCTTGCACGTGCAGCCTGAGAACAAGTCGTGTCCTCGTTCTAACTTCCCCGACAGCGCTTTTCAGTTCTCCTCACCATCTGCACCAGAGCCGCTTGCAGAGGCAAGAATCGTCACAAAGTGTTGTCATGATATATCCGTTGATATGTATATAGGCAACTGAGTTTAAAGCCTGCTCCTTCTATGAAGTCTTCTCCCAGGCTCCTCTTCTTTCCAGGAAAGGAATGGTCTTTACGTCTGTATAGTACATCTGTATTCGTCAGCCTGTGTTATTAGGGCCACAGATGTTCCAGATGGCTACTCAGGAACAGAGGAAGAGGAAAGAGAAGGTCATGTGGGTCAGATGCAAGCAGTAGCGTCCCTGTTCCTTTCGCTTTCTTTCAAATGAGGAAGCAAGAGTTTAGTTTATCAGGGAGAACTTTTCTGAAAGGTAACAGTTTCCCAAAGGCGTGGTCTACGTTGTCATGTGTAAACTAATGGTGTCGGAGCATCTTACAGGATGGTTCCACGGGATGTTTCTCTATTTGCTTGAAGAATAATTCTCAGACCATTTAGACAGAAGTGCAACAGATGATATTTTATACATGTTTGTGGTGACATAAATTCTTATGTAGTTAGGTGACCAGTATGCTATTACAGTCTATTAAAACCTGGCCTGGGAGATGGTCTTATGCTTATCCAAAAGACGGAGGGTAACAGAAATAAATGCAGTCACAAAATGTGGCTTTGATGGTAGGTTTGTTTACCAGTGTTGACTAAAAGACCAGATTTGTTGGTCTGTGAGTCAAAACATTAGTGGCATGGAATTTGCGTATAATCTATGCATAGCCTCCTATATCCTTTAAATCATCTTTAAATCACATATAATACCTGATATAGTGCAGATGCTGTGTGATCAGTGGCAAATACTATGTAAAGAGTTGCGAACAAATTCAAGTTTTGCTCTTTGGAGCTTCTTGGAATTTTTAATTCCAAATATTTTTGATCCATGGTAATGGTAGGTTAATCCATGGATGCAGAACCCATGGATATGGAGGGCCGACTATATCAGCTGTTTGCTCAGAAAATACTGTGTCTAGAAGCTGGTGTTCCATCCAGTTCTGGATGATTTGTCAGGAAGATACAACGAAGGTTTTAGACTAGATGACATTTCAGGTTTTTTCCTATCCTGAAATTCTTGAATCATTGTTCTAGGCCCCTGTTTCTTAGCTATTCTGCAAATTCTCACCCGAATGTTTCACAGAGAGTGAACAGCCGCCTTTCCCCCTACCCTCCATACTGGGCAAGTGAATTCATTACTGTTTAAGAAAAGTAGTACACACACACACACACACACACAGACACACACACACACACTTACTCTGCTGGATCAGGCCTTAGTCGCAGCACTGGTATCTTCCATTGCAGCGCAGGAACTCTGGTTTTGGCCCACAGGCGCAGCAGTTGTAGGCGGGGCTTAATCGCCTTGTGACCTGAGGGATCATCGCCCCCAACCTGGGATGGAACCCACATCCCCTGCGTTGCAAGGTGGACTCTTAACAGCTAGACCACCCGAGAAGTCGCGAGTCCTTTTCTCTTAAAGACTTGGTTTTCTTTTCTTGTCTCCTTACAGCAGACAATACAGAGTCTGCAGTTCTTGTTGAAAAGGTCCCGTCAGTGTTAAGGAGTCACAGCATTCAGGGAAAGCTTTAAAATCTCCGAAGCTGTGACTGTTTTGTTCTCCTGAGTACACCTAGAACAGAAGAGCCTACCTGGTACTTTAACTAGAGTTTGCTCCGGTTCTCACACCCCAGATAAGTGTGGCTCATCAGCAATGCAATGTGAAGTGAGCTAAAGATAATTTTTTAAAATGCTTAACTGGAATTGTCTTATGTTTCGTTATCTTAATAGCAAGGATCTGAGAATAAAGCCCTGCACTTTCATTTTTCTTTCCTCTGTATACATAATCTTCTGAAGATTTAATATGGGAATGAATGTCTATTTCTGGTCATAGCTCTTATTTTAATGTTTAACAGTTATTTTTCTCTTATCAGGATGGCAGTTAATACATTGCCAGCCGAGATAAGAGTTCTTGGTCTTCTTCTGCTTGACTGCTTTTTATTGCTTTATAACAAACTAACACTGTGACCTGTAACAGTGTCTGCACGACCAGTGCATTTATTCCTTACTAAGTCAATTATTGTTAGAGGTACCAGGTGCTTTAAACACATACCTTAAACTGAAACAAGGGCCATTGCACTTTTGCAAAATGTGTGAAGTCTTTATAAGGACACTCATGAATATTGTCAGTGAGAATAGAGTGTAAACCTCACATCCCTTCTTGAACCTTAAGATGGGCGTACAGAGACCCTGGTGCTGCCCGTCTGTGCAAGCAAGGACCCTCAGCTGTGCGGTTCTGCAGGGACGACCCTGCACCCTCCTTCGGTTCGTGGTGCTCAGGAAGACTCCTTTTGCCCAGCTTAGTTCCTGAGTCTGCAGGTTGGCCTCTTTGAAGAGTGGTTGGGAGCACTCCTGAGAATTTCGAGAATGAGTGGATAGCTTAAGAGTTTCTCTTTAAGCTTTTCCTCCCTGACTCATTTGGAAAGATAAGTACTGTTTGATAATTCTGTTTAATTCAGTAGTTATTTACTGTGCCAAGCTCTACAGGAAATACCAAATTAAATAAGATGGAAATCTTCTATGGTCAACCAGAGAGGTCTAAGAAATAAATAATTTGTAATACAGTATTAATGAAAAGATAGCAAAGACTTGCAGTTACCACATTAAGGTACAAATGACTTCCTAACTGAATCCATTTATCTACAGTCCGGCACGAAAGAAGCAGCCAGCGGACGGATCCCCTCTGATGGAGGAACGGGCAGCCTTTCTCTGTGGAGAGCAGATATTAATGGACGAGAATACCTTTGTTCTTCCTGTGTTTGCCTTAATTAATACTGAAGTTGATGGCTGCTGCTTCCAGTTTCTAAGGATAAAATATGGAACATTTAATCCTATTGTTTGGATTAACGAGCATCTTTTTACAGTCTTGTGCACATTGTACCATGAATGAAAGTTCTGCTGCTGCAGGCGAAATATTTTATTTGAGAATGAAAAAGTAAATTGAGATACTGTATTGTGTAAGAGGTTCTTGGTGAATGAAGTATGGTGTCAGCTTGATCCCAGCTGAGGCGAAGACACTCTGAGAGCTGTGAGACGGTAGAGTAATGGGGGAGCTTCGAGAAGTGGAACTGACTTTTATGTAGCTCGATCTGATTTCTCCTTGGTGAAGCTTATTTTACCTTTATGATTTGGTAGATGTACTCAGCCAAGTAAGTATCAGCTTTCAAGGCACGTTTACTCACAAGCCTTCTAATAATAGCATCAGTTCTGCTAGTAGTGTGAATGATGACGTCAAACCAACACTTGTTTCAGTCTTTTCCCACTTTACTGAGTTTTTACCATTTGACTGCAGACATTTCAGGCTTCCCCAATGCCGCTACTGTTAAATAACGTGCCTGCCGGTGCAGGAGACGTAAGAGACGCAGGTTTGATTCTTGGGTCGAGAAGATCCCCCTGGAGGGGGCGTGGCAGCCCACTCCAGTGTTCTTGCCTGGAGAATCCCATGGACGGAGGAGCCTGGCGGGCTACAGTCCATGGGATCACAAAGAGCCAGACACGACTGAAGCCACTTAGCACGCTCACGTGTACAGGGGACATTTCACTCATATACAAAGTACAAGACGAGCATAATGAAGGCTGTTCCCCATCACATGTGGCCACACTGTACCCCCACCTGCCCCATCTCACTTCTCATTTAAAGCAAATCCCAGGCATCACATGATTTCCTCTTACATATTTCAGTATGTGACTCTGTACGTAAGGGCCTTTTTATCTTGAAACATAACCATAATACTACTGAAAGAACAGCTGTTTTCACACTCCAGTATTCTTTTCTGGAGAATTCCACGGACAGAGGATGCTGGCAGGCTACAGCCCATGGGGTTGCAAAGAGTCAGACAGGACTGGGTGACTAACACTTTCGCTTTCAGGAAGTGAGAAATGCTGGAGTCCAGCCAGGTGCCCATGACCTTAAGTAGCTCCAGGTACTTGGACAAGCCCTAAAACCGTCCCCTCTCCATGCTTTCTTGTCTTTAAAAAGAGAAAGCTCAACAAGATCATCTCTCAACTCCCACCTGTCCCTAGCATTTGTAATTGGAGGAATGAGGACACCTCCAGTTTCTGGTCCAGCACGCGTGGGGCCCGCAGGTCATCCCTGTGTGCTAACAGGTAAAAAGTCGAAGGAACTGAGAAGTGAACAACTGTCCTTAGATCTGTCAGAGACGTGGGGCCACAGGGCAGACTGCTGCCCCAGCGTTGAAGAGACGAGACCGCCAAACACGGAGAATCACAACCGACTGGAGGAGAAACGTCCGTGGAGACCAGCACTGGGGTGAGAAGCCCTGAACCGTCCGTGGTGAATTGCCGGAGGTTCCCAGGGACAAGTCTGAGGGTTCAGAACCCCAGGGGGACCCCGTGGGAGTGGCTCCACAGTTTTGGAGGTTTCCTCCAGAAACTTGACGAGGTCCTGACAGTGAACCTCTCCTTCAGCGGGAGAGGAAAGAGCCTTGTTGAACTACCCGTGGGCATTCTGCTTTCATCACAAAGGATGTCCTCAGAGAAACTATCAGAGCCAAAACTGCTGGGGATTGATCAGAGCTTGAGAGACCCGGGGGAGGGAAGTACTCAACTCCAGCCCACTGTGGTCATCCTGTGCCACCTAAGTGGGGGAACCAAGACACACTGAAGCTCACGTTTCAGAGACAAAGGCTCACTGAAAGAATGGTTTAATTTTGAGCAGACTCCGCCAGATAGTGAAGGACAAGGAGATCGTGAAGGGCAAGGGAGCCTGGCTTGCTGCAGTCCATGGGGTCATGAAGAGCTGGACACAGCTGAGCAACTGAAGAACCAAAATTAACCACAGGACTCAAAAATGCTTCCTCTTACCACTTCANGATAGTGAAGGACAAGGAGATCGTGAAGGGCAAGGGAGCCTGGCTTGCTGCAGTCCATGGGGTCATGAAGAGCTGGACACAGCTGAGCAACTGAAGAACCAAAATTAACCACAGTACTCAAAAATGCTTCCTCTTACCACTTCATCACACTCAGTACCTGCTTCAAGGAGTTCCCTTTACCCAGCACATCACAGCCATCTGTCAAGAAAAAATCACCAGGCATTCTAGAAGACAGAACCATGGGTTGAAGAGACAGGGTACGTAACAGAAGCAGATTCCAATAGGGCAGGAATGATCAAACTGGGGGTTTAAAACAAATTGTGATTAAAGTGCTAAGGACTCTGATGACTAAAAGAGACAGGATGGAAGAAGAGGTGGGCATGTGAGCAGAGGATGGAAATTCTATGAAGGAATCAAAAAGGAATCCCAGAGATCAGAAACACCAACAGAAACGAAGACTGCCTATAGTGGGCTTAGCAGGAGACTGGACACGGCTGAAGGGAGAGTCTCCGAGCAGGAGGATNAAAAGAGACAGGATGGAAGAAGAGGTGGGCATGTGAGCAGAGGATGGAAATTCTATGAAGGAATCAAAAAGGAATCCCAGAGATCAGAAACACCAACAGAAACGAAGACTGCCTATAGTGGGCTTAGCAGGAGACTGGACACGGCTGAAGGGAGAGTCTCCGAGCAGGAGGATGTGTCAGTGAACCTTCCAAAAAGTGACAGCAAAGAGAACAAAGACTGAAAAACAGAGCATCCAAGAACTGTGGGGCCACTACAGAAATATCCATAACGTTCATAGCACACAAATACCACTAAGGAGAACAGAAGGGGAGAAACGTGTGAAGCAGTAAAGACTGAGATTCCCCCAAGTTCATGTCAAACATGAAACTACAGATCCCGGAGGCTCAGAGAACACCGGGCAGGATCNTAGGGCAGGAATGATCAAACTGGGGGTTTAAAACAAATTGTGATTAAAGTGCTAAGGACTCTGATGACTGAAAGAGACAGGATGCAAGAAGAGATGGGCATGTGAGCAGAGGATGGAAATTCTATGAAGGAATCAAAAAGGAATCCCAGAGATCAGACACACCAACAGAAACGAAGACTGCCTTTAGTGGGCTTAGCAGGAGACTGGACACGGCTGAAGGGAGAGTCTCCGAGCAGGAGGGTGTGTCAGTGAACCTTCCAAAAAGTGAAAGCAAAGAGAACAAAGACTGAAAAACAGAGCATCCAAGAACTGTGAGGCCACTACAGAAATATCCATAACGTTCATAGCACGCAAATACCACTAAGGAGAACAGAAGGGGAGAAACGTGTGAAGCAGTAAAGACAGATTCCCCCAAGTTCATGTCAAACATGAAACTACAGATCCCGGAGGCTCAGAGAACACCGGGCAGGATCAGTGCCCCCTAAGCTGCACCTCGGCAGGCCACGTTCACACCACACACCACGACTGTCCTGGCGTAACTCCTTACGCTGACGGTCTCAAGTATGTCTGTGTACGTGGTATGCGTGTCTGTCCAACTCCGTTCTCTCCCCAGAGCTCCAGACCCACCTGCACCCCTGCCGACTTGACATTTTCACTTGGGTGCTTTACAGACACCTCAAACTTTACGTGTGAAGGGGGAGCAACTGATCTACTCTCCGTCTTTTCCCAGCTCTTCGTGGTACACCATCCACCTGGTAACTGAGGCCAGAGCCCCAGAGATTAGTGTTCCCCTGTCACTCGCCCCCCAGTGCTGTTCACCACGGGGTCCTGTCCATGGTGCCCGCAGAGCACATCCTCTCCATAGCATCTGTTCTCACTTGCATTCTTGGCCCCCGCCCCCATCCAGTCTCTACAGAGTAGCCCAAGCAATTCTCATAAAATAGAGGTGGGGACTTCATCTCTCTAGGGACATCCCACAAGGCTTGGAATAAAAGCCGCCTCTGAGCTCCCGAGGTGCCCTGAAGCCCCTGTGTGGCCTGGCTGGCCCTGCCACGCTCGCCCTCCGCCTCCTCTCTGATATCTGAGGACCTCTCCCAGTCTTTCCCAGCTTAAGGACCCGGTCCATTCTGCCTCCCTCCCACCTCCTGCTCGCCACCTTCTCATGCCGTAGGTCTCAGCTTCAGTACCCCTGACTTGGGAGGCTTTTCTTACCACCACGTAACCACAGCAGCCCCCTCCCTGTTTGTTCCCTTCCTAGCAACTCTCGCTCAGTCTCTGTGTGGTTTTTGTCTGCTGCTGCACTGCGACTCAAGCTCCCCAAGGGAAGACCTTGCCGTTACAGTTCCGGGTCTCCAGGAGACTTCCCTGGTGGCTCAGACGGTAAATTGCCTGTCTACAATGCGGGAGACCCGGGTTCAATCCCTAGGTCGGGAAGATCTCCTGGAGAAGGAAATGGCACCCCACTCCAGTGTTCTTGCCTGGAAAATCCCACGGACAGAGGAGCCTGGTGGGCTACAGTCCATGCGGTCGCAAAGAGTCGGCACGACTGAGTGATGTCTCCAGGAGAGGCTGCCGCATACCTGACACTCCAGATATACCTGGTGGGTGGGTGGGTGGATGGAGGGAGGGAAGGAGGGGACCCAAGAGGCCAGCAGGGAGGTGTGGAAAGCGTGGTTAAGTCAGGAGGAATGGAGACCGGGAGGAAAGCCACGGGGAGGGCAGTCTTCTAGACGGGAGCGCAGCATGGCCAGAGGTAGAGGAATGCGCGAAGTGGATATAACAGCAGACCCTGACATCCAGTGCACCCCAGGCGCTGGTCCAAGCCACTCATAATTCCCCTGTGTGGATGGGCCTGAGGGGCAGTGGGCCGAGCGAGGTCTGGGGATGATTCCCTCATGTCCGTGAAGGAGCGGGCAGAAAGGGATGTGTCCTCCCCCTCCCTGGAGGTGGTCCTGTCCAGAGCAGAGGGCCCGACCTCCTGCAGCTGTTTCCCTGCCAGACAGGAGAGGAGGCCGTCACAGAGAAAGAAGGGCCCAGAGCTAGGGCTCCGCTCGGGCCCACACCCAGGCGTGTCTCCCCCGGATCTGCAGTAAGACATGCAGTGGGTGCCTGCTTTCCTCAGCTCAGCCTCCTTTGGAGAGTCTGACGGCCTCACTGAAACAGTGGAAATCTCCGTAGGGAAGGGAGCACATTGAACTGGACACAGTGGCACCTGATGCGGAGAGCTGACTCTGGAGAAGACCCTGATGCTTCGGGAGATCGAAGGAGGAAGAGAAGGGGACGACAGGAGAGACGGCTGGATGGCATCGCCGACCTGATGGACACGAGTTTGATCAAGCCCAGGGAGATGGTGAAGGACAGGGAAGTCTGGCGTGCTGCAGTCCATGGGGTCACAAAGAGTCAGACGATCTAGCAAGGAATTCATTGTGGAAAGGTTAGGTTTTGAGACTCAAGGCCTTTGAAGGATAGATGAAGTGGTCTGTATGGGGCTGAAGAACAAACAGTCAGAGTGCAGACTGCCTGAACTCAATCTGTGTCCACCAGTTTCTGGCCGTGTGTCCCAGGGCAAGTTCTTTAACTTTTCTCTGCCTTGTCCTTCTGCGTCAGTAATGCCTGCCCTATCATAGGGTTGTTCTGAGGAGTAAATGAGTTCATCCATACAACGCTTGTTGGCTGAGTCCTAGTGGTGCTGAAATTTAAAGTTAGCAGTTCACAAGCATCTGTTCATAAGAACCCGTTAGGAACTTTGTGGAATGCTGGGTCCCACTGCCAGAGCGTTTTCCCGGTGGCGGGGATTGGGCCAGTGCNCTGGAGAAGGAAATGGCACCCCACTCCAGTGTTCTTGCCTGGAAAATCCCATGGACAGAGGAGCCTGGTGTGCTACAGTCCATGGGGTCGCAAAGAGTCTGCACGACTGAGTGATGTCTCCAGGAGAGGCTGCCGCATACCTGACACTCCAGACATACCTGGTGGGTGGGTGGGTGGATGGAGGGAGGGAAAGAGGGGACCCAAGAGGCCAGCAGGGAGGTGTGGAAAGCGTGGTTAAGTCAGGAGGAATGGAGACCAGGAGGAAAGCCACGGGGAGGGGAATCTTCTAGATGGGAGCACAGCATGGCCAGAGGTAGAGGAATGCGCGAAGCGGATATAACAGCAGACCGTGACATCCGGTGCACCCCAGGCGCTGGTCCAAGCCGCTCATAATTCCTCTTGTGTGGATGGGCCTGAGGGGCAGTGGGCCGAGCGAGGTCTNTAGATGGGAGCACAGCATGGCCAGAGGTAGAGGAATGCGCGAAGCGGATATAACAGCAGACCGTGACATCCGGTGCACCCCAGGCGCTGGTCCAAGCCGCTCATAATTCCTCTTGTGTGGATGGGCCTGAGGGGCAGTGGGCCGAGCGAGGTCTGGGGATGATTCCCTCATGTCCGTGAAGGAGCGGGCAGAAAGGGATGTGTCCTCCCCCTCCCTGGAGGTGGTCCTGTCCAGAGCGGAGGGCCCGACCTCCTGCAGCTGTTTCCCTGCCAGACGGGAGAGGAGGCCGTCACAGAGAAAGAAGGGCCCAGAGCTAGGGCTCCGCTCGGGCTCACACCCAGGCGTGTCTCCCCCGGATCTGCAGTAAGACATGCAGTGGGTGCCTGCTTTCCTCAGCTCAGCCTCCTTTGGAGGGTCTGACGGCCTCACTGAAACAGTGGAAATCTCCGTAGGGAAGGGAGCACATTGAACTGGACACAGTGGCACCTGATGCAGAGAGCTGACTCTGGAGAAGACCCTGATGCTTCGGGAGATTGAAGGAGGAAGAGAAGGGGACGACAGGAGAGACGGCTGGATGGCATCGCTGACCTGATGGACACGAGTTTGAGCAAGCCCAGGGAGATGGTGAAGGACAGGGAAGCCTGGCGTGCTGCAGTCCATGGGGTCACAAAGAGTCAGACGATCTAGCAAGGAATTCATTGTGGAAAGGTTAGGTTTTGAGATTCAAGGCCTTTGAAGGATAGATGAAGTGGTCTGTATGGTGCTGAAGAACAAACAGTCAGAGTGCAGACTGCCTGAACTCAATCTGTGTCCATCAGTTTCTGGCCATGTGACCCAGGGCAAGTTCTTTAACTTTGCTCTGCCTTGTACTTCTGCGTCAGTAATGCCTGCCCCATAGGGTTGTTCAGAGGAGTAAATGAGTTCATCCATACAACACTTCTTGGCTATGATTCCTAGTGGTGCTGAAATTTATTTTAAAGTTAGCAGTTCACAAGCATCTGTTCATAAGAACCCATTAGGAACTTTGTGGAATGCTGGGTCCCACTGCCAGAGCGTTTTCCCGGTGGCGGGGATTGGGCCAGTGCATCTGCCCCTGTCCAGGTGAGTCTGCCGCAGCTCCCCCAGAGCTCAGCAGAGAAACCGCAGAAACCCGCAGAGACAGTGGGGCTTACAGCTGCGGAGCGAGGTCTGCTGGGAAATTCGTCTTTAGGGTATCTTTACTGGGAACTGGAGGTTGACGAATCGAAATGAGACGTTGCATGAGATATGGCAAAGATCGTCTTGTCAGACTTTGGTATAAAACAGCACTTTGCGGTGTTGAGCCTGTGGCCCTCAAAGAACAAAGGTCCCACCGAAAGGAGGAGAGACTCAGAAANCTAGCACCGGCGTTACGTTGCTTCAGATTCTGTATCTCTGTAATTTCTTTTTTATGTTTGCTGTAGTTTTGATAATTTTTCCATAGTTCACAGTTCTCTTGTTTTTATCCTCTTTTTTTCAGATTCAGTTGACAAAAGACTTTGAATTTTGTCTCCTATCGTAGAGCACGCGCCTGCACTGGGTGCTTTACACACATTATTTACAGTCCTCACAACAGCTCTGCAAGGTAGACACACTTCCTTTTAGCGGAGAAAAGTAAGGCTCAGAGGTGACACCACCCACCTCGAGTCACGCCGAGTTAGAGCTCAGCCTGAGGTCTGTCCAGGAGGTCCTTGCCCCAGAGGCTGCTCCGGCGGTACTCCGTCGCGCGCCTGACGCTGAAGGCCTGACTTGCTTCAGCGTTTGCGTGAGATCTCTGAAGGGACTTCTCACTGAGATGCTCTCAGTCTGCTTTTTAATGACGCGTAGCGCAGGTCGTGTTACTGATGAATAGTGAGGGACAAGTAGATCCTGAGGTGCCTAGTTTATCTTTTAAGGAAGAAAACTATCATTATTTGGATATTTTAACCTTCACTTCCATATATCATGTTTTCACATGAGACATTAAATCTATTTACCCCATTTTAGTGAATGATGTATTTTTCGCCTCTGGATTATTGCTCCAATTTCTCCTTCCTCTCTCTGTCCTTGCAAATAAATCACTGTAAGGATAAACCTATATTTTGTGGAAGAAAAGGAAAGCAAACTTTGATTATTAAAACTGAAAGAAAAATAAAAGCCTTTGTGTCTGGGGAAAAAAATCTGGTTTCTTTGGAGATGAGAAGAAAAGTAGCTGAATACTCTACACTTTGGGAATCATCCAGAAAAATGTCTAGCTGAATTCCAGACATTCAACAGATGTTTTAACATGGAGCTTTTTTGTATCATTATAAGAATCAAATATATTGTCTAAACAGTGTGGGAAAGATGTTCAGTAGAGCCTTGTGAATTAATTGGACAGTTTACCTGCTAGTAGAGCATTGATATATTCCTAGGGACTTGTGAGGTGTCGAAAAGGCAAGTTGAGGACACTGTCCACTGTTTTGTGGCCCCACGAACTGTACCCAGACTCCTCTCTCCAGGAGATTTCCCAGGCAGGAATACTGGGTTGCCATTTCCTTCACCAGAGAATCTTCCTGACTCAGGGATCGAACCCGCGTCTCTTATGTCTCCTGCCTTGGCAGACGGATTCTTTACCACTGCACCACCTGGGAAGCCCATTAACAGAATCCGGTTTTCTTTAAAATTTTTGAAAGAAAACACACTACAGTGATACAGCTTTCCTGTCACTCTAAGAGTTAACGATGGCTCCGGCACGTGACCCGGATAAGGACCGTAACCCGCCCGGCTTTCCAGAACCACCAGAGCCCCGTCCCTGTTGGTGCTCTGGTCAAGCCGAGCAGAGACACACGTGCTGACGGAGCGCGTGGGGGCTCACGTGACGCTGACGTGCACACGCGGCTCCGGAAGCCGGGCAGCGTCAGGGCGGAGCGCGGAGCCCGCTCAGTCCCGCGAGGCTCGCGGCCCTTTCGGCGTCTGCAGGATGCGTGCGTCTCCCGTGAATTTCTCAGCAGCGCCTTCTCTGCCTTTTATTTCCCTACCCCCTCCCCTCCTGCGCCCAGTAGTTCACGTCCCCCTGTATCTGAAGGGTAGGAAACGCGAGTGTGTAACGGGTGGTGGGTCAGAGAACAAACAGGAGGAAGGGGGAAATCAGCTTGTGTGTTGGTTACAGTGATTCTGGGTTTGGGTGGGGGTTTTGAAGGAACAGTGGAATATTAGTCGGCCATAAGGAATTCTTTGTTCAAACAGAATTCGACTCCAGGCTCTAGAAGACGTCACAGCTGGACTGCTGCTGTCGGGGTGGACATACAAAGCTGAATCCTTCCTCATGGCCCCTCCTCCTCCTCCTGAGAAGGGCACGGGACAAAGGGGAGTCTTTTAAATAACGTACAAGGGCACTGTTTGATAGTTACTGCTCTGCCTCGGTGATCCCTGCTTTTTGGAGTATATTGAGTCCAAAGAGGGAAGATGGATTTTACTGTCTAAGAGGAAGTCGGCAAGCTTTGTTTGTGAGCTCAATATGTGAAAGGTATTGAATTGCATACCTTAATAGATTTTATAATGTGAATAATCAGACTGCTTGTTTATCTTTTTGTAATTTTCCTGTTAAGACTGTCCCTTTTCTTAATAAGAGATGTAGTCTCCAATTTTTGTTACTCTTCGGAAATGGTTCAAGTACGGTATAGTGTGATTACTACAGGTGGATTGCAGCTGTTAAAAGCTCTCTGATTTTTCTTGAGCTGTTAATTGTATTGTCCTTTTCTTAGGTAACACATTACAGAGCTGTCTTATGAGCTGCATGGCGAGGTTTAGAGACTTATCACCATTCAGATGTATCTGAGGATCGCCTCTTAGATACAAAACAGAGCTGTGAAGTGACAATAAAATAGTATAAACTGAATTTTAGTCTCTGAAAGCCACTTTATTGGCAGTAACCACTGTTTAAAGAAAAACTTTCCTGTTCTCAAGTAATTTCCATTTGTTTGAAGTACTAAGCCTTGCAAACAGGAGGTGAGGGGCCTGAGTTTGGTTCTAAATGATGGCATAACAGAAATACATTTATGTGATGCTTAGAAATGGCAACCCACTCCAGTACTCTTGCCTAGGGAATCCCATGGACAGAGGAGCCTGGTAGGCTACAGCCCACAGGGTCGCAAAGAGTTGGACACGACTGAGCGACTTCACTTTAACTTTCAGTTAAGCCTCAATATTTGGGAATTAAAATTAATTCAAAATATTTTCAATAAGAATGTGGCCAGATTGGCTCACATACTGTAGGGCAAGCTGATAAATAATCAGAAACTTCTGATATACAGTTGCTTATTTACGGTTCTTCAAGCTGTTCATGTAAAACTATCTTTAAATCTAATACCTTAACTGAAAAGCATGTAAGTAAACCTTACTAATCATGATCACTTGGAAATGTCCAACTGTTCCTCCAGAAGATATGGATGAGTGTTCTACAGCCAAACCCAGAAAACAGCGTTTCAGTCATCTCTGTAAAATACTGTTTTATCAAATGCCATAATCATATCACAAGCACTTTCAAATTCCAAACTGGTGCATCAAGAAAACAAGCAAGAGTCTTTGCCTTTCTTAATTCTGATTACCCTAATTTAGGATAAATAAGGTAAATAATACCTCCTTAATTAATGCTTTAAGATGGTGGACTGAAAGGTGCTGTAAAGTGCCAATTACTGTTTGTTTGAACACTCTTTGTGTTTAGTAAGTAAAAGGTGGAATAAAAGGAAAAGCCAAAAATTTTGACAAGTAGTACCAGCATTTAAATGCAAATTTCCAGAAAGGATTCTCACATTAGACTGGAGACAGACTTTTTTACGTTGGGTGAGATGATTCTAAATGTTTGAGTATTCAGCAGGCTTTGTATGGTATGACCGCCCGTCACTGGGTGCCCGCTCTACCGTTTGTGGGTGAATTACTGCCGTAAAGCTCTACACAACTCTAGTACGCGCCCATTTCCTCTCTGCTTCCTTTTCCCAACAAGTGTCAGAGAATACTGCTTCCTACTATTCTGTCCCAGTTTAGTAGTAGTTTTCTTGTTTTGTAATATTTCATGTTCAATTAAAGATAACTTCAGTGCTTTAAAAAGTTCCCCTGCTCCTCCCTAGAGCAATGTGTTTACATGTGGATTCATTTGAGATAACAGTAACATGCAGACTTATTTTCTGCTACTTGTTTTTTTTTTTACAGTTCCTAATGAAATTGATAAGCTCTACATGTGGTCCTGTGAGAACAGAGATGGTTTGATTTTGTGATAAAAAGATTCTTGATCATGCTGCAGCTGGAAATTCTAAACACTCTATTTTCAACTTGCAGTGCCTTGAACAAGTCCTCTATTCATGTATGTGATGTGATGTTAATGGACGCAAAAGTAAAAATTCATAGTAGAAAACTTGTACCCGCGTGTTTATTCCTTCAGCAAACAACCACTGAATGTCACTTTCTATATGCCTGGCACCTGGATTGCTGCAGCATGCCAAACAAAATCTTGTTCTCAACGACGGTATCTTTTCCACCAACTGAATTGCTAATATTATCTTTTTATTTGCCCATGAAGAACTAGACTAGCTTCACAGCAGTAGACAAAAACACCATGAGTTTATGCCTGTGAAAGTCGCTGCTTAAATCCTATGGAGCTGGAGTCCTGTGATGTGTAGTTTTAGATAAATGGTGATAGAGAGTTCTCGATGTGTTTTAAAGAAATTTACTGCAGATAAATGTTCTGGATTAATGTCAGCAGTAAACGCAGATGGGTTTTGAGCACTTTTTGATGCTATAAACTGGTTTAAATTTTTTTAAAACAAAGTGATGCAGTGATGACATCTTCTGGCTATAATTAACCAGAATGTGTGATACCTGAATGTTGAAAATGCCATGCAATATTAAGGAATCGAGAAAATGCCTTGTCTTTACAGCTTAAGTTATACCCACAAACTGTTCAGCCCAAGGGGAATGTAGACGTAACAGAGTGAGTGTAAATGCAAAATCTGACCCGTGAGTGGTTCTGTTTTAGCAGTTTATAACCCTTGAGAAAAGGTAGTTATGAAGAGTCCCCTGGAAATCCAGTGGTTAGTAGGGCTGAGCACTTTCACTGTGGTGGCCTGGCTTCAGTCCTTGGTTGGGGAACTAAGATCCCGAAGGTCAGTGCAGTGCAGCCTAAATAAATAAATAAAAGTTAATTATGGAAACACATCGTGTCTTTTTTCCAGGGTGTAAAATATGGGAATATATATAGACCAGCAATGGTAAAAAATTTTAAGCTACCTTGTTTTCTAGGGATAAATGAGAGATTTCTTTTTTTTCCTCACTTGCATTTAAGATGAATTTCACTGTTATATTTAATTATTTATAATATAGTGAAAAACACTTCCTTTGAACATATAAAGATTCCCAATAATCTGCAGCTAATATGCATTGTCTGAAGCTAATAGATTAGGTGGAAAATACTGCTCCTGTTTGAGTAAAAGTTAATCTTTTTGAGATCAGCTAATATACTTAACTACAGTGTGTGAGCAGTGGGTGTCTTGCTAATTTTTATTACAAACTCTTTCACTATGCAATTTACTTGTAACATCTTAACAGTAATCCACTTTAAGCCATGCTTACATATATATTGAATATGGTAGCCGAGGAGCTGTATTAAAAAGGTATACTTAAAAAGTATCTGAAAATGGCATTCAGTTGCTTACTGAGTAACATAATCTGGATTATGGTTTATCTCAGACTTTATAATAAGTAATATTTCAGCATTAAACTAGAATTATGAAGAAGATAAAGTTTGTATCCGCCAAACGAGGCAAGTAGACATCAGCTCTACTAAACTAACCGAAATCTAAAAAGTCAAAGGCCTCTGAGTACGAAAGACTCTCAACGTGATCACCCACTGTGTGTCCAAAAGGATATTTACTAATGTAAGTCTCTCACCTCCCTCTTTTATAGTTCTAAAATTTCATTTTAATATGACTATATAAGATAATGTATTCCATAATTCTCCTTTTCAAATACATAAACACACAAATGTGTGTAAATTATGTAATTACGTAACAATCGAAAGACAGGAAACAGATGCATTGGGGTGTGTGTTGAAACAAGTTGAGACGTGATAAAGCGAAAAAACTCTGAAGAGAAGGAAATTCCACCAGAGCGAAGCTTTATTAGCTCCATTTCCCTCTCTTGTCTCATATCTGGGGCAACCAGATTTTTCATTTGTTTAAAAATAAACCATTGGCACCCACAGTGTTAGCTAGTCCAAAAGCCTTTTACCACTATCAATTGCCACATTTGCATATCAGGATTCTCTCAAAGCACGACTGAACCCACCATTTAGGGTCTCAAAAGCAGTCTTGGTTTCAGGTTTGCTTTCCCAGAACCCTGGTAAGTTCTCTTTGTAGTCCTTTTGGTGTTGACCGGTATTGAAATGCTGTGTGCTCGGGCGTGTCTGACTCTCTGCTACCCCGTGGGCTGTAGCCCGCCAGGCTCCTGTCCAAGGACTCTCCAGGCAGGAGTACTGGAGTTGGGCGGCCGTCTCCTCCTCCAGGGGTCTTCCCGACCAGGGATCGAGACCGCATCTCTCGCGTCTCACAGGCACATCCGCACTGACACGTGGATTCTTTACTTCTCCGTCTTCCAGGAAGCCCAACTGAAACGCTCTTGTTTCTAATAAGGCAGGTTGTGTTTTAGCCAAATCTAGTCGCTCTGCCGTTTTTATCCACACCTATGGTTTCCAGCTCAGCTGTTACTAATTGTACCTTCGATAGGTTTTAAATTAGTTGTGGTGACGCAGGAGGTGACAGGGTGGGGTGGTCTCAGACCCGACCGAGAGTCGGCACCGACCCCTGAGTGCAGAGCTCCTGGCGGCGGCGCCCAGGGTCAACCTCCTCAATCCTCGTCCACAAAAGGAAATGCTTGGTGGTGAAGGTTAATGACGCGGCATGAGGTCTGAGTCACACACATCCAGTGAGAGGCTGGTGTTTTCTTTGTTCTTCATTGGAGTGTAGCTGGTGTACCATGTGGTGTTAGTTTCAGAAAAGGATTCAGTTATGCAGTCAGGGACTCTGGAGCCACTTAGCAGCTGTGTGGCCTTGAGCAGGTCACTGAACCTTTCTGGGCCTGAGTTTCCTTGTCTGTAAAACTGGGATGGTGCATGATAGAGCCCCATCCTGATTGGGATCATATAACAGTGCCTGGTGTATAAGAGATGGGGTCATACGTTATTCCAAGCTGGATGGTGAAGGCTGTCAGCAGAGGAGGTGCCATATTCGCCTCTAGACGGGGCCTCGTAAATGTTGCATTTCCTGGGTGTTCCATTCCTGACAGACCTGCCTTTTCTTTCTTTTAAATTGAAGAAAAGTTAATTCACAGTGTTTCCAGGTACACAGCAGAATGGCTGTTTGTGTATATACGCACGTGTGATGCTCATATGCGTCTTTTCCGGATCCTCTCTGTCGGAGGTTTATCACAGGAGACCGAGTGCCGCTCCCTGTGCTGTGCAGGAGGGTCCTGTTCGCCTGTTTTGCATACGGTCGTGTGTGTCTGTCCATCCCGGGCTCCTGACTCACCCGCCCCCGCCCCTGCTGTGAGCGCGCTCCTGTTCTCTGTCGCTGAGTGGCTGCCTTGACGGCGCCTTCACTCCTTGATGAGAAGGGGTGCCCGCCATGGGGTTGTGGGAAAGGCTGAACACACTGCAGCCCACCCGGAAGACGAGACGGGGGCTGCGGGGAGGGGATCCTGGAAGATAAGATACGGCGGGGGCTGCGGGGAGGGGACCCCGGAAGATGAGGCGGGGGCTCTGGGGAGGGGACCCCGGAAGATAAAGTGGGTCCTCCAGGGAGAGGACCCTGGGAGATGAGATGGGGGCTCCAGGGAGGGGATCCAAGGAGATGAGGCGGGGGCTGCAGGGAGGGGACCCCGGAAGATAAGGTGGGTGCTCCAGGGAGAGGACCCTGGGAGATGAGATGGGGGCTCTGGGGACGGGACTCCGGAAGATAAGGTGGGTGCTCCGGGGAGGGGACCCCAGAAGATGAGGCGGGGGCTCTGGGGAGGGGATCCCAGAAGGTAAGGTGGGTGCTCCGGGGAGGGGACCCCGGGAGATGAGGTGGGGGCTCCGGGGAGGGGACCCCAGAAGATGAGGCAGGGGCTCTGGGGAGGGGATCCCAGAAGATAAGGTGGGTGCTCCGGGGAGGGGACCCTGGGAGATGAGGTGGGGGCTCTGGGGAGGGGACCCTGGAACATGAGGCGGCTGCTTGGGGAGGGGACGCTGCAGGCCCCGAAGGTCGGATGTGAGCTGCGTCTGTCTGCAGAGGGCAGCTCTGTGGTACAAAGCAAGAGGCTGCCCCTGGTCCCCAGGAGGCTGTGATAGGCTTGTTCGCATGGTTCAGGTAGGCAGGTGCTCCCAGAGACCAGGCAGGAAGACCCTGAGCCCTTCAGGAGGAGGGCTAGAGGTCTGTGTGCTCAGGGCAGGGTGCGAGGGCAGCCCACAAGGCCTTCCTGATTTTGCAGGTGGCCTTGGTCCTCGTCTTCCGGTGTCTACATCACAGCTAAACCAGGATGGTACCGTCGAGTCTCCACCCACGTTTATTCCCCTGCCGTGTGGCATTTCTTCCCCTGGCCAGAATCACATGCTATCATTTTGTGAGCAGCTAAGTGCTTCCCTTTCTCTGGGCATCCCCTGTGAACTCACACACTGCAGCATCCATGTCTACTGTGCTCTCGCAGACTAGAGCACTCTCACCTGGGAACGAATGCGAGAGCGAGCTTGCCCTTAAAGGAGATCCGAGTGTAAGTGCCAACTGCATCTCGATTTCGAGTCTTCTTCCCAGAGACAGCTTCTTTTCTTTCAAGAATTCTACCTCCCCTTCCCAAACAAATTCCAGTTTCCCCGTACACGTCGTCGTTGCTGCTAGATCCTTCTCAGCCTCCCTTCAAACTCGTGCAGCTGGCTTCCCCCAAGTCTGCAGTGCCCGCGTCTCCAATCATATCTCCCGTATTAGACCTTTTCAGCTTCTGCTCAAGGTGACGTCCACCCCATTCTTACACTGTGGGCTGAATGCTGCAAGGAATACCGCAAAACCTAAGAGATGGTTCCTGCCATGGACACCCTTAGTGTGGAGAACAAGAAATGAGGATTGCACGCGCGTGCGTGCTAGGTCACTTCAGTCATGTCCAAGACTTTGTGACCCCATGGACTATAGCCTGCCAGGATTCTCCAGGCAAGAATGCTGGAGTGGCTGCTGTTTCCCTCTCCAGGGGATCTTCCTGGCTCGGGGATCGGAGGTCTCTGCCGTCTCCTCGGCAGGCAGGTAGTTCACCACTGGCGCCGCCTGGGAAGCCCCGAGGCTTGCAGGGTGAGAGGCGAAATCAGAGCGCGCGGACGTGCTCACGGAAGTGCCCGCCCGGCGGCCCCGCCCGTGCTGCAACTCCGTGCTGCCACTCGGCTCTGGCCACGCTGGCGCCTTCTGCGTCTCGCCTTTCTAGTTTCCATGCTGGGGTTTACATCTCATGTTTACTTACTTATTTGTCCTTTTCTGCCTGTGCTGGGTCTTCCTCGCTGCGTGGGCTTTTCTTGGTTTGCAGTGAGTCCTCAGTCTTCTCATCGCGGTGGCCCTCCTGGACGAAGAGTTCAGCCTCTAGAGCAAAGGCTCCGTAGTGGGGGTGCACGAGTTTAGCTGCCCTGAGGCATCTGGGATCTTCCCAGACCAGGGATCGAACTGGCGTCCCCTGCATTGGCAGGCGCATTCCTATCCACCGTGGGCGCCCTCTCCGCTCCGTTACTCGGCCTGGAGCACTCTTCCCTCCACGTCTGACTCCTCCACTTCTTTCGGGCCTCTTCCCAGCTGCCGTCTCTAAGGACACATCCCTCGACTGTGATTTGCAAAGCTGACCCTGCTGGCTGTTCCACGCCAAGTGGTTTCCAGGTCAACCTCTTACCACCCATGTGAGTTTTTCCCCCAAGATATTTCATTTCTTTGTGCCGCAGTTTGCTAATCTGTGAAATGGGGATATTTTAAAGGATTAGGTTGTCGCGAGAGTAGAGAGCATGTGAAGTGCTGATCGTGAGTCGCTGGTGGAGAGGGAGTGCTCAGTAAACTCTAAGCATCTTTATCATGAAGAGTAAAGAGGTACTGTAACCCAGTGACGCTGCGGGAGGTCAGAAGGGGAAAATCCTGAGTCCCGCATCGCCAGGTCCCCCTCGCCAGGGCAGATTCAAGCATCCCTGTGTCTCTACTGCGTCTCGGTTGTCGACCGCAGACGGCACGGCAACCTCCTTTGCAGCGCCCGGGGCCTTCCCCCACGACGCTGATCTTGGTCTTACTTGTATCATCACTGTGTGTCTGCTGTCATGGAAGTGGGGGTCCTGCAGCTCTGCCTTCTGGCACCCTTGTGCTCTATACTCTGGACAGGTGACCACCTACTCAGTCGCAATGAGGAACAGTCAGAGAGGCGCTGTGACATCAGAACGATTCAAACTCCTGGTGCGGGCATGTGGATGCAGGTGAGCGCGGCGGCGCCTCTGAGTGCCGGTTACTGGAGGTGGTCCAGCTGGAGGTGCGGGGTTCATGCCTGTGCAGCTGGTGGTGGAGTCGGTCTAACTCAGCAGACATTTGATGAGCGTCATTTCACGCCAGCCTCCGGGCTAAGGCATGTCCAACTCTTTGCAACCCATGGACTGTACCCGCCAGCTCCTCTGTCCATGGGCCTCTCCAGGCAGGAATACTGGAGTGGGTTGCCACACACTTCTCCAGGGGATCTTCCCGATCCTGGGATCGAGCCCACGGCTCTTAAGTTTCCTGCACTGGCGGGCGGGTTCTTTTACCCGCTGAAAGTGATGGTTGGGAGCACAGATAGACTCTGTATGCTGCTAAGTCGCTTCAGTTGTGTCCGACTCTGTGCGACCCCATAGTCGGTAGCCCACCAGGNATAGTTGACGTTACTGGATGTGAAAGTCGCTGAAAGAGATTTTGTTCAACCAGCCATCTTTTGTTGGGTGTTGATTCTGCCCTGGGCTGTGAGAGGATTCGGGGCTTCCCAGCAGAGGTCAGGGTCAGGATGCAGGGTCCGTCCTCCTCAGTGGCACTTGCTTGGCTGCTCTTGTTTGGGAGTCTTGTAAGAACAGTGACAGTTGGGCAGTGCAGGAGCCGCTGGCACCATAGGGAGCCCCGCAACACTCCCGGGCTCCGTGCCGAAATGCCGGCTACAGCACCAGCAACCGCCTCTCTGGACGCTCCGGCGATGCCTCCGGGCTGAGACCCCACTGTGGCATCCAGCTCCACGGCTCCCTTCATTTGACATCAGGGGTTTCTCCTGCTTCAGGGGATGAGCTGCCGCACGCCCGGCACCCTCTTGGACCTGGCCGTCTGCTAGGAGGAGCTCTGCTGTGCTGAGCGGAGTGTGAGGCGCCGGGAAGGCCTCCTTTCCACCTTCTTCCTAGGCTTTCTCACCGCACTGAATTAACCGATGCAGAATAAGAGATGGGTGTTTCCCAGATACAAGCATTCTTCTTTCTCTGATTATTTTGTAACTTGAATCCAAATCTGTATTCCAACTTCTTGTCTCTTCCCTCACAATCACCCAGCGGTCTTTTCCTTGCTCCAGTAACACAGTTATGTCTGGTTTAGAAGTGGAATGGCCCAGTGAGGCCAACTTTCTATAGTTCTCCATCACAGCACAGACCAATTCCTTCTGAAGAGGGTCAAGAACTCTCTGTATGCAGAAAGAACTCGATGACCACATCCCTGAATGTTGTTGTTCCACCTGCCATGGTTTTAGACCTGCAAGAACTGTGCTCAGGGTTCCTTTACCAGAAGAAAACAGAGTCCAGGAAACCCAGACTGACCGCGGTGGGCCTGGGTTTGCACCGTCGTTTCCATGGCAACCCACTGGTTTCTCACCTAGGTGGATGCCAGTCGCAAGCTGTTGGCGTCAAGGAGCAGGGAGAAAACCCGAGCTGGAAGTCACCTGCTCCATTGCTGGAGGTGCCATTTGTGGTCATCAGAATGATTTCTTTTCCTTTCATTAGCAGTCTGCTCATTGACAAAGCAGACGTGGCTGAGAAAGGGAAAATGCTGACAGCAAAACTGTAACCAATGCACAGAGTTGATTCCACGCAAAATTAGCCCCATCGTCAGTAAGGTCTGCCTAACTGATAAATTTTAGTTCTTCCTGAGCTCCTAATCTTGAGAGAATGCATGGTAAAGAACCATAACTTATTTACAAATGCAGATGTGATTATGACGCGACATAGAAATGAACCAAAATAGGAGAAGGGAAGAAAACTGCAAATGTGCTTTCACAGCAGGGGAGCCACACACACAGCCCAGGACTCCGCAGGAGCCTTTCTGGGGCCCTGCGGTCTGCCGCAGACTCCGCGCAGGAGCAGCGTCTGTGCCTCAGGCCTCTCTAGACTGTAGGGGCCGTTCCTGGGCGAAGGGCTGGCCCTCGTAGAGAGGGATTTTGCCTATCCTAATCCCATGTTCCTCAGAACTTCTGTGATCTGGGAAGGAAATGGCAACCCACTCCAGTATTCTTGCCTGGAGAGTCCCATGGACAGAGGAGCCTGGTGGGCTCTGCAGTCCATAGGGTTGCAAGTCAGACATGACTGAGCGACTAACTTGCACTTTCGCTTTCTGTTCCATATTCCCCAGAACATCTGTGATCTGGGAAAACCACGGACCGGAGTGAAGCCCCCTTCTCTGAGCATCCTTTCTATATAATGAATCAGATAATTTTGTTAGTTTTAAGTGTTTCCAAGGGAAAGGAAAAGCTATAAAATTTATATTGTGCTGAACAGTTTTATTCTGAATAGCTAAAAGGTTCCCAGCTGGTTCCTAAGCTGGCTGTCGCGTTCACAGCTGCACCGGGCAGCCTCACCCAGCGGCAGACACTTGCTGAGTCTTTTTAGGGTTTGGACCAGATGTGATTGGTGGACTTTGAGGCATTGAGCTGCCTTTTGTAAGTCCTTCAACACATGGTTGGAGTTGGTGTGCCAGCCAGAGATATGAGGTAAAGCACTTCAGAAAATGCAAGAATTGGATTCAAAAGGCCTGGGTTCACATCTCTGCCGAACGCCACAACTTCAGTGGCCTGGGCGTCACTGGGTTTTCTTTGGCCCTGTCATGCAAGTTGCATGCGGCCTACAGGATGCTTTCCGCAGGGGTGGTTTGGCTTGGTGCTCAGACTGTTATCCTGGCTCTCCATATCTATTTCCTATACCTTCATCTATAAGGTGGTTGTGGTACCTACTCCATAAGTTAATATAAAAGGCTCTCAAAATCTGTATGATTTTTGGTGTGCAAATCCCAGGTGGCGCAGTGGTAAAGAATCTGCCAGCCAGTGCAGAAGACATGGGAGATGCAGGTTCGGTCCCAAGGTCAGGAAGGTCCTCTGGAGGCGGGAATGGCAGCCCGCTCCAGGATACTTGCCTGGAACATCCCATGGACGGAGGAGCCTACGGTCTGTGGGGTCACGAAGAGTGGAACATGACTGAGCAACTGAGCACGCACGCTCAAGCCTTCTAGAGCTGCTTCTTACTGTTTTTATTACCATTATTAGGGTTAATGAGATGTTGGCCAGCATGTATAAACTTTATGATATATAATCAGAGGAGGTTAAATAAGTGGATAAATATCTGTAACGTAAGGAGGAGGATGATAATATAAAGGTCTTTGGTAGTTACAGGAAGGAGAGTCGTTTTGTTTTTTCCCATCTGGGTTATCATGGGAGTATTCTTGGAAGCAGTGTTTTTTGAGCTTGGCCTTAAAGGATCATGAAAATGTGGGCAGCCTGGGCTGGAGGTGCTGACGGTGGTGAAGGGCATTCAAGGAGAAGCAAATGTCTGGAAAAAACAATGTTTTGCTACCAAGTTACTGTCTCGATTTCGAGGAATCGGCACATTCACGTGTCTGTTGGCGTGCGCTGTGCCTATGTGAACACGGCCTGTTTTAGGTGCAGGAAATTCTCACGGTATTTTGTTACTCACAAAATTCTTTAATGTCCACAGAAAATTACTAAGGTAGGTTTTGTTAGTTTCATTTTCTGGGTGAGGAAACGGAGGCTGTCACAGCAGTGATTAGTAGAAGGGGGAAACCAGCTGTACCACCACCAAACTTCATGTCTGTCCACAGCCATCCTGCCTCTGTTAGTCTAAGCAGAAACAGCTTTAAGGCCATCAGCCAACGAGCTGGCCCAACGTTGCGTTCTTAAAATGCGTGCCATGTTCAGAAGGGCTGGAGAAACGATTTGGATGGCCCCTGAACTGTAAATGGACCCCAGACCCACAAGTGGCTGCCGACAGAGCTGCAAGGCAGCCCGGAAGCCAGTGTCCTTTTGCTGTTTTATTTTTATTGGAGTCTAGTTGCTTGGCGACGATGTGTCAGTTTCCGCTGCGTACAGCAAGCTGGATCAGCTGTACGTGCACACGTATCCCCCCCTTTTTGGATCTCCGTCCCATTTAGGTCGCCGCAGAGCCTCGAGGAGAGTCCCTGAGCTGCACAGTGGGGTGGGTTCTCACTGGTCGGCTGTTGTATGTTGTTTCAGTGATGTGCGTGGGTCGGCCGCTGCCTCCCCGTTCATCCCGCCCTCCCCTTTCCCTGCCGGTGTCCACGTGTGTGCCCTGCACATCCGCGGCTCTCTTCCTGCTTTGTAAACAAGATCGTCTCTACCAGTTTTGTTCAGATTACACATAAATATGTATTAACCCACGGTACTTTTCTTCTCTTTCCGACTTGACTTGACTCTGTATGAAGATGTGTACATAAATACAATGGAATATTACTCAACCATAGAAAGTAACGAAATTGGGCATTTGTAGAGACGTGGACCAGCCTAAAGCCAGGGTTCTGATGAACTCTGTGTGGGATATTTGCTCTGATTTGCCATAACCAGCTGACGTTTGCTAGGTAGTTATGATTCAGATATGATTGTCTTTATTAAATTGAAACTGACCAATAAATGTGTATCATGTCTTAAGCTGTGCTTCATTGTGTTCCTGATTCAAAGATATTTGTAAAAATAAGAAGTAAAAAGAATAAGTAAAAAATTATACATTGATATTAAGAAATCACAAATTGGTAATAAATAATTAATACTCTGAACAATGGTATTGCTTACCATTTGTATTATTTCCTTTTAAAAGGATTTTTAATGTGGATAAAATAGCATGACTTGCATTTATTATTTTTTTTAGCTGACATAATAAGCTACAAACGATTGTGCTCTTTCCATCAAATCTCTGAGGCAGATATTTCTAGTGTTAAAAGTATACGTTATATTTCCATGAATATGCTATTGCGTATTTGTTATATTTTAAGTATGAAGTGAACACACTTCTACTTGAAATGTCTTGATTACATTGCATATTCTGAAAGCTCACAATACTCCAATAAGACTGTTACTTCAAGAGGAAAATGACTATATGATGTGACATTTATATTAAATGTGATTTTCATCTACTGTATTATATAAGGTTTTCTGAAATTACAATAAACTGTAATTTCATCCAGTTCTGGTTGCATTGTGAGCTTGGGAGTGAACTGATTTGTCATAAATACCCCTCTATGGGATTTATTTGGAATACATTGTAACATATTTTTCATTTCTAATAATACAAGGTTAGGATCATCCAGTATGAAATATTATATCATTGTACAGCATAATTCAAAAGTGTCTCTCTGTTGCTCCCGCTGTATTGATTTTAACCGGATGTCTTCATTGTCTTAACATTTTCTCTACTTTATATGCGGCTTATTCTTCACACTGCCAAGAATTGTGTGTGAATATATGCCTTTGTTACCAGATGTGAATCAAGAACTTCTGTTAGCATTTTGGAGAAGGAGGAGTACTTTCAGACGGCTTAACACTCAGCATTCAGAAAACAAAGATCATGGCGTCCGGACCCATCTAACTCTCCTTATGTGGTAGCAAATGCCAGAGATGATTCGGTTTACTTTGAAAGACCAGTGAGTCGCCACCTATTCTCCTCTGACGGTTTTTAATCTGTCCACACAGGTGTGTGATGGTCTGTGATTTAAAAAAAAAAAAAAAACTCGGCTTCTCACAGCTCACATCTGCTGTGCAGGACCCGGGCTGAGTCCTGGGGTTTCGCACCGCAGCTCGGGAGACTAACCGNGCACGTATAAATGATGTGTGCAGAGCACTGGCCCATGACATACACAGTCATCTAGTTTCCTACAGCCGTGCCTCCTGCATAATGAATCGTGGTGGTTCCTGCTTCGTGGCAGTCTCTCAGGGAAACGCTGGATTGTTTCTTCTTTGCCTTCTAGTGAACTCTTGACAGAATTTTTGGTCTCGTTTCAAAATCGCAGTTAACTTCTGAGTCTTGTTTACTTATTTTTCTTATAGCAATCTATTATTGGCTAGCTCTTTCACAATGGGTGAGGCCCCAGAGGGTTTATTACTCTAATGTGTTTGCAAAATGAATGCAACACAGCAATTATTTTTCTTGGTAATTAAAATGAGATCTTACTATGAGAAGTCTGAGATAGAACTTCAAAGCAGGTTTCCCCTGAAAGAATTAGATCGTCACTAAAGTCAGCTGCCAGGAATAATAAGTTCTCTGTTAACCCTGAACTGTGCGCTCCGTTGGGATTTCACAGGAACTGTTGGCCGTAAATAGACTTCATTACATGCGCTCATAGTGTTTGAATTTGGCCTGCATGGGAAGCCTCTGGCTTCAAGGTTTTCTTTCCTCAGCTTTTGATCTTTTAAGTGTGCTTTCCTTTTTGTGGTATTACGGTTGAAAATGATTTGAAAGCCTAAGATCTGTGCTTTGGTGAAGCGTTTGTTTGTTTGATCTGTTGGTTTTCGTGGAGAAACAGCGGCCAGAAGGAGCGTGGGGTTTGACGCCCGGCGCGCATGCCTGGGATACCTGAGCCTGAACTTGCTTTTCCGGTGGCTTTTTGGGCGACACACCTCGGTTCCCCCAACTGGAAATGGGCCTAACCCGCCTCCTTACAGGGGCTGCGGCCCAGGCGGATGTGGGGGCTGCAGAGGGACAGAGTGGGTAGATGGTAACGGTGGGTTTTCTTCTCCGTCACTGGCAGTGACTCCCTAGATCACAGTCCCGGAGCCCTGATACCCAGGCCTCGCTGCCCTTCCCAGCCACGTTCTCCCCACCAGCTTCTGCAGAGGCTGCCTGGCTCCACGCAGACATGCTGACCCCCGGCTCACCTGCTGTGCCCTCCCCAGCGCAGGCCTCTGCCTTCCCTCTTCCCAGACCTTTTCGTCGGCCCTGGGTGACATTTTTATCTGGATTTCTAGCCGATAGAGTACAGCACAGCAGTTATGTTTCCCTCCGATTCCTCTGTTCGGGTCTCACTTTCTCCAGCCAGATTGCAACTCCTCAAAGGCAAGGAGCACTGTATCCCGTATTGTTCCCACACTCCCCACAATTATCTGGCTTAATGCCAAAGTAAGGACGATGATGGTGGTGAAGAAAGAGGACGTTAAATCAGACCCGCTGAGAAAATGGAAAATCGTAGCATAAAACAAGGGCATGACGCGTTCTGATCCATTTGGTCTGCGGACGGTTACACTGCATTGAACGTCTACCATAGTGCTTTCCCTGCTCAGAGTCGTCACTGGGAAATGTGTTGCCGTCCGCTTCCCCAGGGAGGCGCCTCACACCCCGTGATGGAAACGAGACGGAGAAGAGCGGGTGCACTGAACCCCTGAGGTCACGGGTAGCTGGACCCGACTGTCATTGCTGTGGCCGCACGACCTGGGCGGCTCCCTGAGCATCATTGTGAAGCTGAGGGGACCGAGGGGAGTGGGGAGCCAAAGGGCTGCTGAAACAGGGACACAGACCGGGGCCGGAAGGCTGAAGTCTTGGCTCTGCGGCTGATCCGCTGCACGTGGGTTCTCGATAAAGCCATCCGTGTCCTGATCGCCTCGCTCTGAGCCGAGCCCGGTGAGGCCCAAGGCACAGGGCTGTTAGGGGCACATCGCAACGCCTGCATACTGGTGCCTGGTGTCTAGTGGGCAGGTACTAAATGCTGTGCTTATCTTTTTAATATTTTTATTTTCTGTTGAAGTATACCCGATTAACTATGCGTTGGTCTCAGGTTACAGCAGAGTGACTCAGTTGTACATATAAATGTGTTTATTTTTAAACAAACCTCTATGGATATACGTTGCCTCAGTTACAAAATGATGGACTTAAGTTAGAGAATCACCAAAACCCCTTGGAGTTTTAATTTCTTATGTCAGGAACCTCACAGAGAAGAGCGTAGGTTAAGAATATTAGTTTTTAAAAGCTCTTTAGGAATCTCTACTCTGCCTAATAGAAGCAGTTGCAGCAAAACCGATAAGAAAACGGATACAGCTGAATTAGGATGGACGTTCCCATGCGGCTTCGCCCTTGTCTTCGTGCTGGTGGGCCCCTGTGGTGTCTCCCCCCTTGAGTTGTGGAGTCCATTCTGCCCACTAAGAACCGCAGTATTTGCGTTGTGTGTGTGTTAGTCTCTCAGTCAGTCCAACTGTTCATGACCCCACGGACTGTAGCCCGCCAGGCTCCTCTGTCCATGGGATGCTCCAGGCAAGAACACTGGAGTGTGTGGCCCTTCCCTTCTCCAGAGGATTGTCCCAACCCAGGGATGGAACCCAGGTCTGCTGCACTGCAGGCAGACGCTTTGCTGTCTGAGCCACCGGGGAGCCCATATTTGCACTCTTAGGACCAGTTCACTTAGGATACTCGAGGACTTCAGCAATAAGTTAAAGCGGAGTTGAGCCCATCAAGTGATGGGCCCTTCCTGGCGGAAGACAAGCTGTATTTTATCATTCGTATATCAACTTTGACTTCTCCTTCACATTACACATGATTAAGCAAGCTCTGAGAGAACATAGCATTGGTTCGCTTCCTTTTTCAGGGAGAGATTCTGCCAACTGAGGACGCACACGTAAACCGCTGCCCACCGACTGAAGACGCACACGTAAACCACTGCCCACTGACTGAAGACGCGCGTGCAAACCACAGCCCACCGACTGAAGACACGCACGCAAACCACAGCCCACCGACTGAAGACACGCGCGCAAAGCGCTGCCTACCGACTGAAGACGCGCGCGCAAAGCGCTGCCCACCGACTGAAGACGCACATGTGAACCACTGCCAACCTGGGTGTTTTTACTTAGGCGCTGTATTTCTAAAATAGACACAAAATTACGGTCTTCTTTTTCACAGCTTTTCTGCACACTCAGTCCTTCAGTACTGTCCGTTTCTGGCAGGTTTCTGGATAAGGGTTTACAGTGCCTGGTTTTACAGAACTGGCGTGTTGCTCACAAGGCGAATGCTACAAGTCCGAGGTACTACCAACCTGAGTCTTCAGATTAAAGAAGCTGGTCCCTGTCAGGCAGGTTGGAGAACTTACGAACGTTACAGTAGCAAGAGGCTTCCTGGGAAGGCCGTGTCCAAGCACTCATCACACATGGAGGTCCCGGCTAGTAGCCTGGAGCCACCAGCAGACCCAGTGTGGGCCTTCCAGGGCTCTGGCCGGATGACTCCCCTGCAGCCGGCTCTGCTCCCTGGTGTGCCAGACTGCGGCCTGGCACAATGGCGCTGCCCTCCTTACTCCCTGGGGGTTGTGCCACCAGGGACACGAAGGTCTCTGCCTCCAGAAGGGTGACAAACCCTGATCTCTCTGATCCCGGGCTGGCAGGCAGGCCCAGGGGTCTAGTTTCACAGGTATGTGGTGTCCTGTGGTATACGCCAGGGTGCTTGCCTTTCCCGGGAGGCATCACATCTTCCTCCACAAATGCTGGCTATAGGGTTTGGTTTTTATTTTTTCTGAAGTTATAGGGAAAATTGCAATGTTAAATAGATGAGACCAAGTAGAAAAAAATCACAGTTGGGTAATGATTTCTGAGACGCACGTGCCACTGTAAATTTTGTTCTAAGAAATTGCACAGCTTAAGAACCACATTTGATGCCATAGTTGATATTCAGGCAGCAGCAAACTGGAGAAAAATAAGACCAATAAAAACTGTTAACAGAAACATAAAAGAATGTAATAAATATAGACCTTCTCCACAAGCCCTTGAAAAACATGAGAGATTATTAAAAGAAACGCTTTTTGCTTCAACTCTGGATATGGTTCTTGGCTCAGTTTATCTCTGCAAAGACTTAATCTGTTTTATGAGTCGGTTCACTTACTTTTGCTTTAAGTACTGATTTTAAACGGTGATTCCTGAACAGTAATGTTCAGATAGTTTTAACTGCGTAATTCTTTCTTCAAGCAAAATATTTCGTGGAAGTCCAGTATCTATACTGGATCCCTCTGTTTGCAGTGGCGCGAAGAAAGGCAAACAGAGGTGTGTGTGCACACACACGCATACACGCCTACATCGCTCCCGCTTCGCAGAACTGCAGCTCAAAGCTCACTGGGGCTTTACTTCCTGTGAGTAATAGCCTCGATTCATAGTGTTCTTAAGTGGACCTTGAGCAATAATTAGTTTAAATTGAGAAAATGCAAACTTCAGGGGAAAGATCCCTAGAAGATGGTGGCAGCAGTGGCACTGTTCAGAAATCTCTCCAGAAATGCAGCAACTAGAATACAAAACCCCAGCCTTCAGAGAGCAGCCACAGCAAGCCAGTGACCCCCAAACCCCCTGTACTAGCAAGGTAAGGACAGACTACTGACAACTGTGAGATTCTTGTAGGATNGGTCGCAAAGAGTCTAAACAACTGAGTGACTGAATATAATGGAAAAGAGGCTGAGAGAATATATGTATATATGTGGTGTTACTAAATCATTTTGCTGTACACCTGAGGCTAACACAGCATTGTAAGTCAACTATATTCCAATTTTTTTTAAAAGGAATTTCGATTCAAAGTATGCTTCTCCAAGGGCACTGTGTGGGTATCAGACACCAGCAGATATGTTTTAGTACGCTTTTGATTGTCTTCTATCACAAGAAAGCCTCATGAGATTAAGACAGAATTTTCATTACGGACTTGATTGCTAGTGGGGGCTTCCAAGGGACTCTCACCCACCGTCTGCACCCTTGTGAGTGTGAGCTGAGGACCAGGAGTGGTCCGGTTCACCCGTGGTTGCTCAGCACAGGTGCCCAACGAGGCTCAGCCGCGCCGCCCACGTGTGACGTCAGGACGAGGCTCAGCCGCGCCACCCACGTGTGACGTCAGGACTGTGTTCCCCTGGCCACAGTCGCCCCTCCTCACCCTTCTTTCCCTCTTCCTTCACGTCCTGGTGGGATTGCCTTCAGTCATTCTGCAAAACCTCCTGGGAAAGCTTTCCCAGTTCACTAGCTTTTTTTCTTCTCGAGCTCAGGAAACGATTTTCTCTGTCCTTTCTTAAAGCTATTTATTTTTTTTCTTTCTCTCGTGCATTCGGTTACTGTGACTTTGAATGAATTAAAATGAATAAATGAGAAATAAAACAAATGACCTTTATCAGACAAATACATTTGCTTAGATGTATCAGGCTTAAATATTGCCTGAAAACAGGTGAGTAAACTTCAGAAGACCCAGATTTACCTGGTGACAAATTATGAATATAAAACATTCTCTTACCGTTTTTTGTTTCTCGATGTAATGCCTAAAATTCCAATTAGCATCATTGTTAACTGTTCTAGCACTGATACAGGTAACTTTTCAGTCTTCCTCTGTTACTTAGAGAAATACGGAGTTTTTTCTTACTTTTTAATTTAATTTTTATTTTATATGGGAATATAATTGATTTATTACAGTGTTGTGTTAATTTCAGTTATGCCTGCCTGCGTGTGCATGCTAAGTCGCTTCAGTCATGTCTGACTCTTTGTGACCCCGTGGACTGTAGCCCGCCAGGCTCCTCTGTCCACAGGACTCTCCAGGCAAGAACACTGCAGTGGGTTGCCTTGCCCTCCTCCAGAGGATCCTCCGACCCAGGGATCGAACCTGCGTCTCTTATGTCTCCTGCATTGGCAGACAGCTTCTTTACCACTAGTGCCGCCGTATACATCTATCTGTTCTTTTTCAGATCTGTTTACCCACTTAGGTTATTACAGAATACTAAGCAGTGCTATATAGTAGGTCCTTCTTGGTTCTCTCTTTTGTGTACAGTAATGTGTACGACACAGGATTCTATGTTCATGAAGCTGACAGTCTGAGAGAAGAGGGTGGTGCATGGAACCTCTCTGACCCCCAGACCGTGTGTTCTCTGAGCGCTCTCCTGCAGAGTCTTGACGGCCCTTCCCCGGCAGGGTGCCCCCGGGCGCCCGCTCAGCTCCCCCGCAGAGTGCCCCCCAGGTGGAGTTCAGCCTCCCCCGGCCCCTGGGCGCCCGCTCAGCCTCCCCTGGCAGAGTGCCCCTGGGCGCCTGCTCAGCCTCCCCCAGCAGAATGCCCCCAGGTGCCCCCTCAGCCTCTCCCGGCCCCTGGGCGCCCGCTCAGCCTCCCCTAGCAGAGTGCTCCGGGGCACCCGCTCAGCTCCCCCGCAGAGTGCCCCCAGGTACCCGCTCAGCCTCCCCAGGCAGAGTGCCCCCGGGTGCCTGCTCAGCCTCCCCAGGCCCCAAGGTACCCGCTCAGCCTCCCCTGGCAGAGTGCCCCTGGATGCCCACTCAGCTCCCGTGCAGAGTGCCCCTGGGTGCCCGCTCAGCCTCCCCCGACAGAATGTGCCTGGGCGCCCGCTCAGTCTCCCCCAGTAGAGTGCCCCTGTGTGCCCACTCAGCCTCCCCTGGCAGAGTCTGCCTGAACGCCCGCTCAGCGTCCTCCGTTTGGCGCGTTTTTGCTCCATGTCAGCGTCCGGTCCCTCCTTCCCGTGAGGTCCCCTTCTAGGAATGCGCTGCAGGAGTCATCTTCATTTCCCGCCTTTCCTCCGTCACTGGGGTGGCTGTGTTTCCCGCCCCCGGTCGCTGCTTGGCTCAGAGAACTGATGCTCTCCGGGCCCTCCTGGTGTTTCTGTGACAGTGTCAGAAAGGCCACTCCGACCGAGCAGAGCCTCGGGCAGGCGTCTCTGCTCGTGGGGTGTTTCTCTCCTCCCCGCTCCTCCTGTCTGGGAGAAAGCGTGTCTCAGTCTTGTCTCTGAACCGGTTTTCTTTTTTTCTGATTTACTTATTTCTAACTGGAGAATAATCGCTTTACAGTGCTGTGTTGGTTTCTGCCTGCGTCACGATGAATCAGCCACAGGTTTGCACGGGTCCCCGCCCTCGTGAGCCTCCCTCCCACCCCCGAGGTTGCCGCAGAGTGCCGGTTTGAGCGCCCGGAGTCCCGGAGCAAATCCCCACTGGCAGCCCACTTTGCGCAGGGCAGTGACGCACGTTCCCATGCTACCCTCGCAGCTCGCGCCCTCCTTCCCCCGCCGCGTCCAAAAGTCTGTTCTCTGTGTCTGTGTCTCCATCGCTGCCCTGCAGACAGGAGCACCAGCGCCATCTTTCTAGATTCTGTATCTATGTGTTGATAAATGATACTTCTCTTTCTTCTTTCTCTTACTTCACTCTTATTTCACAGGCTCTAGGTTCAGCCTGAATGGATTTTTTAGCAACATTCTTAGGAAGAGGGTCCCGTTCTCTTTTCAGCTCTTCCTTCACGTCTTTCTCTTGGTCTGCACGGGTAATAACTTCTTTAGAATAGGTAGCACAGTGCAGTTGGATAAAATGCAGTTCTTAAAGTTTGAATCAATAAGTCAAAGTGTCAATCAGTTAGGGTTTATGGAGAAGCAGGCACCTGCCAGGAGATGAGAGTGAGCTTTTCTACAAGTCTATTGTTTAAGGATGATTAACCAGGAAACAGAAGCAGACCTCACTTGTTTCAGGTTGTATTTCTCAGGGAGTCACACACCTCTCTTTGAAATCCAGAGCCAAGTTCACAGACATATTAGCAAGTCTTTCTTTTTTTCCTGACGTTTGACTGTTCTAGTAAAAGGAACATGTTTATTGCTATTTAATTCTAGGAGGAATATACTAATATGTGATAATATTGTAACTGTTGAAACATAGACCTTTCAGCTTCACTGAAATTAGTTTAACCACCATACAAGGCCATTGGGTTGGAAACCTGAGCATTACAGGGGAGCCTGTGAATAGTCATAATATGTCTACAAGTTGAGCCTTTTTTTTAAAGAGAATTAAAAGCCTGAATGGATCTGTCATTCAGCAATCTAAATAAGGTTCTAAGTTTAAGAACAGAGAAGTCACTGAGTCTCTGGTAACTTACTGGGCTTCGGAAATGGACCGCTACAAACCCAAGAAAAAGCAGGGGACACCCAAGAATTCCTGTTCACTGTGAGTTATAATCTATTCTGTTAGTGTGTGCCGTTCACCCTCCCTTTCCACGTTGTTTTCAGCATTGCCTAAATAACCCAGCCAACCAAGATGCTTTGTAAAGTAGATTCCCTTATCCAGCGTCTCTTGATCAATGCTGATTTCCTTTTCTCTGTGTTCTTGTCGCTGTTGTTTTTGAAATTTAGAGAATAGTATTGGTCCTTTGATAGCTTAGCTGTTTTATTTGACTTTTATTTTATATACATGTATACAGGTACAGTGTAGTTGATGACAATGCTGTGTTAGTTTCGGGCGTACAGCAGAGTGACTCAGGCGTGTCCGACTCCTAGCGACCCTGTGGGCTGTAGCCCACCAGGCTCCTCCCTCCATGGGATTCTCCAGGCAAGAGTACTGGAGTGGGGGCCATTGCCTTCTCCGAGTTATACATATAGACATAATACCCATTTCTTTTCAGATTCTTTTCCCACTTAGATTGGTAGTGGTGCAGTCGCTCAGTCATGTCCAATTCTTGCGACCCTGTGGACTACAGCCCACCAGGCTCCTCTGTCCATGGGATTCTCCAGGCAAGAGTACTGGAGTCGGTTGCCATGCCCTTCCCCAGGAGGATCTTCCCGACCCAGGGATTGAAGGAGGGTCTCTTGCATTGGAAGCCAATTCTTTACCATTAGAGCTACCAGGGACGCTTCCAGGGTTTTGAGCAGAGTCCCCTGTGCTACACAGTAGGTCCTTGTTCATTGTTCTATGTACGGTGGTGTGTATATGTTAATCCCAAGCTCCTAGTTTATCGCCCCCTTCCCCTTTGGTCGCCATAAGGGTGTCTTATATGTCTGTGAATCTGTTTCTGTTTTGTAATTGAGTTTGTTTGTATTATTTTTTAAGATTCCACATATAAATGACATCATATGATATTTGTCTTTTACTTCACTTAGTACATTTTCTTAACACTGATAGAGGGTATAGCCATTAAATATAACTACTATGCTGGACACATTAAGATTTATGAGATTGTCAGTAGAACATCACTGCAGGATATTTACCCACTGTTCCAATGTGACGGCTCTAAATGGTTTGATTTTCCACTCTGTGTCCAGTGTTTAATGAAATATTCTTTGATACTTCCAGCATGCATTTTATAAAAGCTGTTATATGAGTTGCTGCTACCCACATGATACTAAAAGTTACATGAATAATCAAATTGGAAATGTTACAACAGTAACTGAATCTCAGAGTTTAGTATTTTCAATTGCAACATTGACTTATCTCTGGAANGAAATATTCTTTGATACTTCCAGCATGCATTTTATAAAAGCTGTTATATGAGTTGCTGCTACCCACATGATACTAAAAGTTACATGAATAATCAAATTGGAAATGTTACAACAGTAACTGAATCCCAGAGTTTAGTATTTTGAATTGCAACATTGACTTATCTCTGGAAATTTAATTCCTTTTTGTTCCTTTTAGTAAAAAACATTCTCTGTCTTTATCTTAAGGTCTAAACACATGTAATCATTTAAAAAACTACAATTTTAAAAACCACATTGTGAATACTTAGCATGCCCTGGTCATAAACAGTATAATTGTGTTTTCAGTGAATAAATTTTTAGCCTAAAATAGAAACAATTCTTACATGAATTAGGAGAGTTTCTCTTGATATTTTGCAATCCCTTAGCCAGCTGTGAACTTACAACTAAATCATATTACGCTTCACAGAGGAAGCAGTTCATTATGTGCTAATGTATTTTTAGGAGCTTTTATATGATTCTTTTTGGTTTGGAAAAAAATGTAACTTAGAGACATAGACACCTACATATCGTAGATCCCCAAGTGTTCCATATCTGTCTTTTAGGCTCTGTTTCGTTTCTAATCATCAGGAATCACTTCCTTCGCCAAACCTCTTTTGTTCACCATCATTTCTTACCACCAGCCAGATGCTACATTTACTTGCTTGCTCACTGTTTCTTCCCCTTGTTAGAATACAGATTTCACAAAATCGAGGCCTTTGGATTTGTCCACTGCTGAATGTATTACCTAGAACAGTACCAGACACAAAGAAGGAGTTTAGAATAACTTTGTTGAATAAAGGAACCAGTAAATTCTTTTTGTTTTATTTTTCTTTTATTTAACATGTTTTGAACATTTCTTTATGTTATTAAAGAGCAAAATACCTTCTTAAAAACAAAGTCGTGGTCCATTAAAGCAGTCAAATATAAATTAAATCCAATGGAGGTGTTTTCGTAACTCCACGTTGGTTAAACAGAGATTGTCAACAAGTTTACAGAGTCTGTATTCTGATCACCGCACTCTTTTTGGAAAAAAATAAAAGAATGGAAGCTTTACAGTATAATTTATTCTAAAGAGTGAAATAATTCTATTTGCAACAACATGGATGGGCCTAGAGATTGTCATACTAAGTGAAGTCAGATAGAGAGAGACAAATACCACTGATGTCACTTACATGTGGAATCTAAAAAAATGATACTAATGAACTTACTTACAGAACAGAAATGGTCGCACAGACTTAGAAAATAAACGTACATTACCAAAGGGGAAATGTGAGGGCCGAGGGATAAATTAGGGGTTTGGGATGGACACGTACACACATGTACTATGCGTGTATGTGTGTAGTATACTATATGATATTCTGCATGAAATAGGGAACCAGCAAGGACCTGCTGTAAGCACAGGGAGCTCTTCTCAACATGCTGTAATAACCTAAATAGGAAAAGAATCTGAAGAAGAGTCAATACATGAACATGTGTGACCGAGTCACTTTGCTGTATACCTGAAGCGAACACAACATTCTAAGTCAGCTGTAAGACAAAACGAAAATTAAATGTAGAGGTTATAAAACTAAAAATTATAAATTCACGAAGATAACTGCTCGGAAAAGAACAGCCCTCTTGAAACTGGAGAGCATCCGTCATCCCAGTAAAGAAGAGCATCGTGGGGCCGGGCGCTGAGCTTGGACGGGGTGCGCAGCATCTCCGCGCAGGTGGAGCAGGCCGTGCCCGGTGGCGCTGGCCCCGGCAGGGCTGAGCCAGAGCGCCGGGCAGGGTGGAGCAGGCCTGCGGATCAGCGCGCGTGCGCCTTATTATGCCCAGCAGTTTGCTGCTTGTCCGGATTACCTTTGAGAAACCTCTGAAGCTGATGGTCTCTGGTTTTTAGGTCTTTAAGTAAAATAAGAATCCTACACTGGGTCACGTTCAATCATTTTTGCCTTCCCAGCTCTTTCAGATGGCCGTTGAATAGCAGCTTCCCTTTGGTATACATATGATACACTACATCTTAGCTAAGCAAAATTAGATTTTGTATGCATCAGGGCTCGAACTGGGGTAGAACGAGAAAATTCAGTTCTGCCAGCTTTGTGAATTGTAGTAGGTTATGAGTCTGTCGGTCACATGTTAGTGGTCCCACACAGCTGTGCTTTCCTCCCGCTCTCTCCCCTGTAGCTTTTCTTTGCTTTTTCTCTGTCCCTCGCTGTCTCTCCTCTCTCACGCACACGGGTCTGGGGCCGGTGCGGGCGAGCGGTTGGCACGCAGGCGCCCTGCATGGCCTCATGCCAGCGGCTCCGCTCTTCCGCAGGTCTCTGTGCGTCTTTATCATTCTTACAGATTCCTTTCTGAACTGATCCTTCATATCTTCATGGAAAGACACCTGACGGGCAAGATACTGGGAAAGAAGATACTCTGGGCCTGCAGGACCAAAAAGTGCTTTGCGTAACCGTCCACAGTCACACCGGAGCCATTCATTCCCCTGCTTTTTACAGAAGGCTACAGGAATGGTCATCGGGACAGTCTGGAGTGTGATAGGCCCTACAGGGTCAAGTGACCATGGACCAAATCTGAACTAGTTCTAGGGTTTTTATGTCCTTTCTCCTGAGTATTCAAGTGATGTGTTTCCTTCCGACGAAATCTTGAAGGATAGTCTGGATGAAGGGGGAGGTGAGTTTGGGAAGGTATTTTGAGTTCCTAAGATAACCATGATCTAAAACACTGCAAAGTAGCTATCGGCATCCCAGCTCACTTTTCTTTTACTGTATATTCATTTTCACTGAGCCGAGTAAAATTGTAAATTCCGTAGCACAGAGGGGTTGAGGGGCCAGGGAGCCCAGGATCACGCAAACTGAATTTGGACATTTTAACTTGACACCGTATAAAGACAGATGCAGTTGAAATCTCCCCACCCTCACATCCCCCCGAAACTCCCCAAATATCAAATGGTTTAAAACTGCGCTGATGTCATGAATAACGTCTGTGAGCGCCATCCTGTCACCAGCGACGTTAGCAAACTAGGCTGCAGCCAGTGCATCATGGGGCAGTAGTGGGAGGAAAGCCGCACTGCGGAGAGATGAGCTGTGCGCCATCACTAAGATCTTTAGCAGATTCAAGCTGAACGTTTGTGCATAGAAAAGTTTTCTTTAAAGGAAACCCAAGAAAGACATTGTTTTTTGTCATGACACAATTTTAAATTAACTGTTCGTTTTGGAATAGCTCTGGATTTACAGGGAGGTTGGAAAGATAGTACAGTCTTTCCTGATACACTTGATCCAATTTCTCAACTTAAGTTCTTATCTTATTAATTTTTATAGTAAGAGAAAGGCTCCGTTTTATAAAGAATGGAGCCTAAGAAGACATGACTGCTAAGTAATGTGGCATCCTGGAAGGAATCCTGGAACAGAAAAAGGACATTAGATTAAAACTAAGGGACTTGCAATATACTGTGGACTGTAGTTAATAACAGCGATGAATCAGTGTGAACTCATTCATTGTAATAAATGGGCTAAACTAATATAAGATGTTAATAATAGACTCGTGGCTGTTGAGTCTATGAGAACTGTGACTGTCTTTGCCATATTTCTATAAATCTAAAACTTTAAAATAAAAGGGTCAGTTTCAAAAGGGTCACCTTCCCAAGAAACNTGTGAACTCATTCATTGTAATAAATGGGCTAAACTAATATAAGATGTTAATAATAGACTCGTGGCTGTTGAGTCTATGAGAACTGTGACTGTCTTTGCCATATTTCTATAAATCTAAAACTTTAAAATAAAAGGGTCAGTTTCAAAAGGGTCACCTTCCCAAGAAACAAACAATACACATATTCATTCTGCCCTCAGCACTTTGCTCAGCCTTACAAGTGTCGGATCTTTGTGGACTCACACAGTATCTCAGAAAACATTTTTGGAGTTTCTGCTGTGTTCCTGACCAAGCTGCGCCTACATTAGACGCGGTGTCTATGCCTAGGGTCTCTGGTCTGCTCAGGGCAGCAGACAGCACAGCCTGGGATAAGACTGCAGTAGAGATGGAAGTCATGGGCTTGGGCAGCCAAGGGCTGGGNTGAATTTGGACATTTTAACTTGACACCGTATAAAGACAGATGCAGTTGAAATCTCCCCACCCTCACATCTCCCCGAAACTCCCCAAATATCAAATGGTTTAAAACTGTGCTGATGTTATGAATGATGTTTGTGAGCACCATCCTGTCACCAGCGACGTTAGCAAACTAGGCTGCAGCCAGTGCATCATGGGGCAGTATTGGGAGGAAAGCCGCACTGTGGAGAGATGAGCTATGCGCTGTCACTAAGATTTTTAGCAGATTCAAGCTGAACGTTTGTGCATAGAAAAATTTTCTTTAAAGGAAACCCAAGAAAGACATTGTTTTTTGTCATAACACAATTTTAAATTAACTGTTTGTTTTGGAAAAACTCTGGATTTACAGGGAGGTTGGAAAGATAGTACAGTCTTTCCAGATACACTTGATCCAATTTCTCAACTTAAGTTCTTATCTTATTAATTTTTATAATAAGAGAAAGGCTCCGTTTTATAAAGAATGGAGCCTAAGAAGACATGACTACTAAGTAATGTGGCATCCTGGAAGGAATCCTGGAACAGAAAAAGGACATTAGATTANGATACACTTGATCCAATTTCTCAACTTAAGTTCTTATCTTATTAATTTTTATAATAAGAGAAAGGCTCCGTTTTATAAAGAATGGAGCCTAAGAAGACATGACTACTAAGTAATGTGGCATCCTGGAAGGAATCCTGGAACAGAAAAAGGACATTAGATTAAAACTAAGGGACTTGCAATATACTGTGGACTGTAGTTAATAACAGTGATGAATCAGTGTGAACTCATTCATTGTAATAAATGGGCTAAACTAATATAAGATGTTAATAATAGACTCGTGGCTGTTGAGTATATGAGAACTGTGACTGTCTTTGCCATATTTCTATAAATCTAAAATTTTAAAATAAAAGGGTTAGTTTCAAAAGGGTCACCTTCCCAAGAAACAAACAATACATATATTCATTCTGCCCTCAGCACTTTGCTCAGCCTTACAAGTGTCGGATCTTTGTGGACTCACACAGTATATCAGAAAACATTTTTGGAGTTTCTGCTGTGTTCCTGACCAAGCTGCGCCTACATTAGACGCGGTGTCTATGCCTAGGGTCTCTGGTCTGCTCAGGGCAGCAGACAGCACAGCCTGGGATAAGACTGCAGTAGAGATGGAAGTCATGGGCTTGGGCAGCCAAGGGCTGGGGGTGGACTGACGTCAAGTGTTACTAATACAAGACAGCTAACTCTNTCAGAAAACATTTTTGGAGTTTCTGCTGTGTTCCTGACCAAGCTGCGCCTACATTAGACGCGGTGTCTATGCCTAGGGTCTCTGGTCTGCTCAGGGCAGCAGACAGCACAGCCTGGGATAAGACTGCAGTAGAGATGGAAGTCATGGGCTTGGGCAGCCAAGGGCTGGGGGTGGACTGACGTCAAGTGTTACTGATACAAGACAGCTAACTCTGAGACAGAAGCAATGCACCAAAAACCAGAGGAAATTTAAACAATTAAAAAGATAATTAGAAGGCAATAGCAAAGATATACAGTGTTCAAAAGAAAGAAGAGTCACGAGAACAACTGTGTCCAATAGTGACTCACTACCTGCAGGACTAGAAAGTGCAGAATTACTGGTCCCAGTGGAAATCAAGTCCTTACACAGAAAACTTCCGTGAGAAGGGAAAATACTAAGCATGTAACGTGTAGCATAGGCAGAAAACCCTTTGACATAAATCCCAGAAATTGTTTTTGATCTGTCTCCTAAAATAAATAAATAAAACCAAAAATTAGTAAATGAGACCTAACTAAACTTAAAAACTTTTGCACAGTGAAGGAAACCATCAACAAAACAAAAAGACGACCTACTGAATGGGAAAATACAAATACAAAATACAAATGATATGACTCATAAAGGACTAATATCCGAGATATAGAAACAGCTCATACAACTCAATATAAAAAAACAATAATTGGATTAAAAATAGGCAGAACTGAGTAGATGCCTTGCCACAGAGGAAATGCAGATGGCCAACAGGCAAAGGAACAAGCGCTCAGCATCGCGGGGCACCAGGGAAATGCAAATCAAACCACAATAAGGTATTGCCTCCAACCTGTCAGAATGGCCACCATCAGAAAGTCTACAGAAAGCAGAAGTTCGAGAGGATGTGGGAAAACAAAACCCTCATACACTGTTGGTGGGAATGTAAATTGGTGCAGCCACTGTGGAAAAAAGTATGGAGGATTCTCAAAACATTGAAAATAGAACTATGACATGATCCGGCAATTCTGCTCCTGGATGTGTATCTGGGGGAAAAAAAAACTAATTAAAAAAAAAAAGATACATACATCCCACTGTTCATAGCAGCATTGTTTACAATAGCCAAGATACAGAAACAACCCAAGCGTCCCAGCACCAATGAATGGGTAAGGAAGATGTGGCACACACGTTTAGTGGAATATTCAGTTCAGTCCAGTTCAGTCGCTCAGTCGTGTCCGACTCTTTGCGACCCCATGAACCGCAGCATGCCAGGCCTCCCTGTCCATCACCGACTCCCAGAGTTCACTCAGACTCACGTCCATTGAGTCAGTGATGCCATCCAGCCATCTCATCATTGGTCGTCCCCTTCTCCTCCTGCCCCCAATCCCTCCCAGCATTGGAGTCTTTTCCAATGAGTCAACTCTTCCCATGAGGTGGCCAGCGTACTGGAGTTTCAGCTTTAGCATCATTCCTTCCAAAGAAATCCCAGGGCTGATCTCCTTCAGAATGGACTGTTGGATCTCCTTGCAGTCCAAGGGACTCTCAAGAGTCCTCTCCAACACCGCAGTTCAAAGGCATCGATTCTTCAGCGCTCAGCTTTCTTCACAGTCCAACTCTCACATCCATACAGGACCACTGGAATATTACCCAGCCATAAAAAAGACTGAAATACTGCTATTTGCAGCAACATGGAGGGTATTATGCTAAGTGAAATAAGAAAGAGAAAGACAAATACTGTATGATGTCACTAATACGTGGAATCTTAACAATTCCACAAACTAGTGAACATAACAAGAAAGAAGCAGGCTCAAAGAAACAGAACAAACTGATGGTCACTTGTGGGCGTGGGGAGTGGAGGGTGGTGTAAGACAGGCTCAAAGGTACATCCTACAACACGGGGAACACAGCCAGTATTTTGTAATAACTAAATGGACTGTAGCCTTTAAAACCGTACCAAGAATTAAAGACAAGGGGAAAATATAAGCTGCAAGAGCAAACGTCGTACCTCTGTTCTCCTGGATGAGAAGCTGATCTTGACTAAAATTGCAAATCCAGGTCCACTCTCATTTCGTCATCATTTTACCTACTATGTGCAGTGAATCATGTTTAAGTTAGAGGTACAGAAAACCAGAGAAGATTCAAAGAACCAAAAGAGGCATAAAAATGGAAGCTAAATGTCATTGTAAAAGCCATGAAATTGCTTAGAACCAAAGGAAAGATCATCTCTTCCTAACCTTCCAGTAGTGGGAAAGGTTATTATCAAAAGGGCAGTGATATGGTCTTATTCTTGTTTGCTTAATAATTTCTGTTCTAATTTTTATTTCTTTTCTTCTGCTTGCTTCATTTTTTAATAGTTTTTATTTCTGTTATATTATTTTTGGCTGCGCTGGGTCTTTGCGGCTGTGCATGGCTTCCTCAAGTAGCGGTGGGTGAGGGCTGCCCTTCCCTGCAGGGCGCGGGTTCTCATCGCGCTGGCTTCTCTTGTTCCGAGCGCAGGCTCTCGGCACGCAGGCTCCGTAGCTGTAGCTCAGGCTCCGTAGTTGTGGTGCAGGCTCTCAGCACGCAGGCTCCGTAGCTATAGTGCAGGCTCTCGGCACGCAGGCTCCGTTGTTGTGGCGCAGGTTCCGTAGTTGTGGCGCACGGGCTTAGCTGCTCCGCGGCTTGTGAGATCTTCCAAGCCCGAGGACTGAACCTGTGACCCCTGTATTGGCAGGCAGATTCTTATCCACTGCGCCACCAGGGAGGTCCAATATGGTCTTAAAAACAGAAATAGAGGGAAAAGCCTTAAATTTAGCAAAATTAAGCTCAAGAGCAAACTTTCTAGTTAAAAAGTTAAACAATGACTTTAAAGTCAGTAATAGGAGGAAACTACCCTCTTTAATTTAGGCAGATGTCCTGCCTTTTGTTGGAAGTCTCGAAACAGATCAGTTTCCAGCTATTCAGGTAAATAGGGTACTGTTTGGTTTGAATATGATGTTAGATACTAACATTTTAGCAAGTCTATAAAACATCAGTGACTGTTTTGTGGTCCTAACATATAAATATGACGATAGATTTGGACTTGGGTTCCCAAAGGGAAATTAAATCCATCAAAAGCAAAGAAGAATCCCAGCTGGCAGAAGCAGCACTTGACAGACGCAAATAAGACAGGGTTTTCCTGTAATATATTCTGTTCTGAACCTTTGTTTCAGCTTTAACATTTCCATTTCTTTAAATGCTATTCCAGCCAGTCCACCTGCATCAAACGAATAATAGCTTTTCATAAGTAGTAACAGTTTTTTTTCTGCACGTAGATAATAGGAGCGGCCCATCTTTAGGAGCAGTGTTCTTTCTCTAGACTCAGACTCCTCTTTTTTTTTTTTTTAATGGGAATTAATTACTGGGTGCCTCAGAGCTTTGCTTTTATATACTACATATATTGTAGGCACACTATGTCCTTAGCGTTTGTTTCCGTTTATAAAGAATACAATTAGCCTTTTTCATGTTTAGTTCAGTCACAATTAAAGCTCCCCTAATGGTTAGGGATTGGCCTTTCCAAGGCTGAGAAGGTGTTTTTAATTATTCATTGCTCGGTTTCTTACAGCCGCCTCAGCTGTGCTTTATTATTCAAAGGTTAATACAAACCAAGAAGTGGGTGAATTAAATCGGCTCCGCAGCCGGCAGCCCGCAGTGGCAGCAGCCCCTGGAAGGTGGAGATGGGCCGTGAAGGTTAGTTCTCTCACTGCGGCACTGCCAAACGCAGAGCCCCGAAACCCCTCAGAGGCAGCCCACGTCGGCAGGAACTATTTGGGGACCCTGCAGATTGGTGGTTCTTAAGCAGCACATCTTCAATAAAGTCTGTGCTTTGCTTACGAAGAGAGAAGGCAGTGGCTGAAATCAGAAGGACAGTCATAGCTTCTGTTGAAAATGGGTGTAGATGCCATGACTAGTGAGCTTTGTATGAGCGTAAATCAGCAAATTGGGAAAGATGGTTTAGACGATCTTATTTGCAAGACAGAGATAGAGACACGGGGTGGAGAACAGCCTTATGGACACCAAGCAGGGAAGGAGGGCGGGATGAATTGGGAGGTTGGGATTGACATCTCTACACCATTGATACTGTGTGTGCAACAGGTAGCTAGTGAGAACCTCCTGTGCACCACAAGGAGCTCTCCTCTGCCCGTGATGACCTAAATGGGAAGGAAATCCGTGACAGAGGGAGATGCATGTGTGTGTGTACAGCTGATTCCCCTTTCTGTACAGCAGAAACTGATCCAACATTGCAAAGCAGCTACGCTCCAATAGGCATTCACTTTAGAAAGAGTAAATCGGCAAGCTGAGCGTTGGAAGCCACTCGTGTACGTGTTTCACAAGGGCTGACGGCAGAACCTCCCATGAAAGTGAGGGCATTCTGGGCTGACCTTAGACAGCTGAGCAGTGTGGGCATGTTGTAGCCTGACCGCAGGAGCCAAGCAGGGAGCACAGTGTTTCCAGAGCTTCTCATTTGCTTCCCTTTGAAGAACGTGTGCTCTTTTCAGCTACGGAACCAGAACTGTATAGACTCCCAAGGGTGCCCGATCGCCGTAAGGGCTCAGAGGACGTAGGGGTGAGGTTTTGGGAGCACGCTGACCATCGGAGAGGAGCTTCTGAGGCTTCGGTTCCTGCTCCATGCTCGCTCCTCCTTGCGTGTGGGCCGACCTCTTAAATTCACTGGAGGTGACCAGACTAAGCAAAGTAAATCAGAGAAAGACAAATACCATGTGTTGTCACTCATACGTGGAAGCTAACTTTTTTTTAATGATACAAATGAACTTTTTTTACAAAACAGAAACAGACTCACACACACTTAAAAAGCAACAGGCTCACACACACTTTGTGGTTACCAAAGCGGGGAGGTGAGGGAAGTGGTAAACGAGGTTGGAATTTACACGTACATATAAAATAGATAACCAGCAGGCACCTACTGTGTGCCAGAGGGAACTCTGCTTAATATTCCAAAAAAGAACAGGTACTGATATATGTTTAGCCGAACCACTTTGCCGTACGCCTGAAAACAGCACACCACTGTAAATCAACTCTGTGCAGATAAAGCATAAAAGACCTTCATGTCCAGCCGGGATGCGCCTGTGCCAGGAGCCCCCAGAGCCCAGTCAGCCCCCTGTCTCCTCTCAGGGAGCGGGCGCGACAGGTGGGCTCATGCCCCTTGCCTGCCTTTACTCCCAGGCCGCAGCCTCCTCTTTTTCTCATCATTACCAACGGGATGGAAGGAAAGGACATGATGAAATCTGTGCAGGTCACCGAAGAACTGAATTTCTTTTAAAGCACCAGCTTTCTTTCATGAAAGCCATTGTAGCGTCGGAAACCCACGTTTGTGAGATTTAACAGGTTTAAGGAGGAAAGAAGTAGGTGGAATCATCTCAGTTGAGGCTCATCATCCCATCGCACCAAGGTGTGGCAAAGGTTAAAAGATGATGCTTCTGAAAGGCTTTGTGAACTCCCTAAAGCCGTCCAGAGAAAGAGTGTTAAACCCTAACTGAATATTGCTGTCGGAAGGTTGCTCACTAGGTTGCTAAGTGTGTGTCGGAGGCTGGATTTACACATTCTCTGTGAGCCTGGTGGCCCTTCTGCTTTCAGTGGCCCCTGTCTGTCCGTGTAGCCGTTCCCATCTCTCCCGCGCAGGCATGGGGAGCTCCGCTCTGCCTTTCGGTTCATCCCCAGGGCCACCACCCCTTGGTTTCCCCCGCGTTCAGTCTGCGCTGAGCCCGCTGTCAGAGCGCCGGGTGGGAAGGAGACGAGCTTCTGAATGAGGCCGTCCAGGGTGTGGACTTCTTGGTGGCTCAGGCGGTAAAGCGTCTGCCTGCAATGCAGGAGACCTGGGTTTGATCCCTGGGTCGGGAAGATCCCCTGGAGGAGGAAATGGCAACCCACTCTAGTACTCTTGCCTGGAGAATCCCATGGATGGAGGAGCTTGGTGGGCTACAGTCCATGGGATCGCAAAGAGTGGGACACGACTGAGCGACTTCACTTTCTTTCTTTCATCCAGGGTGTGAGACTCAGTTCCAGCATTTACTGTGTAACCTTGGACGAGCCCCTGATCTCCTCTGAGCCTGAGTTTCAGTTAAGAGTAAGTTCACAGATTGGCTGTAATTTAAAGGAATTTATGATAAGGGTAATAGTTACCACCTGCTCTTTACCAGGAGCTGTAAAGTGTCACTGTGACACTTTCTGAGTATTTAATCCTCCGGACAGCCCCACAGGTAAATGGCGTTCCCTTCTGTAGAGCGGCGTGGAACAGGCCTGCACGGCGTCTGGGGTACGGAGATTGTACCCCGTCGGGGGTTTCGCTGTGTGATCCCCACTCAGAAACTCCGTCGGTGTCCGCCTCCGATGTCCATTCTGCCCACCCGCAGCTCTCTTCCTAAGCAGGTTCTGTTCGGTGGACCTGTATGCTGCCGCTGCTCTCTGGGGTGAAGTGAAGTGAAAGTCGCTCAGTCGTCTCCGACTGTCTCTGACCCCATGGGCTGTACACTCCACAGAACTCTCCAGGCCAGAACACTGCAGTGGGCAGCCTTTCCCTTCTCCAGGGGATCTTCCCAACCCAGGGATCCAACCCAGGTCTCTCGCATTGCAGGCGGATTCCTTACCAGCTGAGCCGCCAGGGAAGCTGCTCTCTGGACCACACTTGAGACCCTCGGTGGCTCCATAACCTGTGACGGTGGCTCTCAGCCCCACGTGCTCGTTCAGTTCTGACTGAGTTGGTCTTGGGTGGGACCCAGGCTTTTTTTAAGTTCCAGAAACAGTTCAAACTTGTTTTTAAAGCACTGCTGCCGCTGCTAAGTCGCTCAGTCGTGTCCAACTCTTAGCCACCTCATGGACTGCAGCCCCCAGGCTCCTCCATCCATGGGTTTTCCAGGCGAGGGGACTGGCATGGGTGCCATTGCCTTCTCCAGTGCATGAAAGTGAAGTTGCTCAGTCGCTGTGGTGTCTGACTCTGACCTCATGGGCTGCAGCCCCCAGGCTCCTCCATCCGTGGATTTCCCAGGCGAGAGCACTGGAGGGGCTTGCCATGCGTCCTCCAGGGGATCGTCCCCACCCAGAGATCAAACCCACATCTCTCGCACCTCCCGCCTTGGCAGGCGGGCTCTTCACCACTTCACCACCTGGGAAGCCTGTGTGTGGAGTTTCTTGGTTGAATTTCCAGAGGGGGCAGAGAGATTAGTGATGGAAGCCTGCAGCTCGCGAGAGTGTCACGTTAGAAAATCCCCCAGACTTAAGGGTGCTGTCGCAGCCCTTAAGGCCCTGCCCTGCCTCGGCTCCGGCCAGCATGTTTGCTGTGCTCCCGACAGGGAGCCCGCTTTCCCCTCCCTGCCCCTCACTTGTGAGGTCCCATGCCTGTGGAAATCGACTTTATCCTTCACACAGTGTGTGGCAGAGGCAGAACTCAGACCTGGCTCTGTCCCTCTGCAGCCGTCTCCCGTGCCGCTGTGCCGTCTTCGTAGCCTAGTGTGTTCTGTCCGGGTCTGCATTATTTTTCAATAAACACTTCTTAAATCTCTGTGTGTGCAGTTTGCTTTTCCCATGAGTCTTTAATTTTTAATTTATTTTTGGCTGTGCTGGGCCTTTGCTGCTGCACACAGGGTTTCTCTAGTTGCAGCAGGCGGGGGATCTGCTCTAGTTGCGATGGTTAAGTTCCTCATTGTGAACCTCTCCTGTGGTGGTTTTGCTCGTTGCGGAGCACAGGCTCTAGCGTGTGCAGGCTTCAGGAGTTGCAACTCCCCGGCTGTAGGTCACAGAGTCAGAAGTCGGGGCGCACAGGCTTAGTTGCTCCACAGCATGTGGGGTCTTCGGCCCAGGGATGGAGCCCATGTCTCCTGCATCGGCGGACAGACTCTTTCCACTGAGCCACCAGGGAAGCCTGCCGTTAGCGTTTTGGTTGATTTGTTTCCTCTCCTCTGGGCTGACCTTGGCCTCCAGGCAGCAGGGGAAAGAAAGTGGTGACGGTGGGTCTTAGGGCACATGGCAACATCAGGGATACAAAGCAAAGCATGCGGGTTGCAGGCTATCACAGCCAGTTTACTCTTTTGGGGTAAATTAGGCAGCTCCATGAAGCAGCGCTTGCTCACCGTTTTCCTGTGGAAGAAACAAAGATGGCTCAGCCAGTGAGAAATGTGTCCAGTAAATAGGAGGTATCTAACCTACTTGAGAAACAAAATTGCCTTGATGGTGACTCTGTATACCGATAAACACACAGATCTTAGCTCCTCTAAGAATCATTAACTGTCCTCAAGTTCTGCCCGGTCTTAAGCTTCAAATGGAATTTTTACTTTGGTATCATTTAAATGTCAGAAAGTCATAAGGCTGCCTTTGAAACGGTACCAGGGAATCTTGCATTCTGTCGCCTTTAGTGGTAACGTTTTGGAGAATTGCAGCGTTTTGAGAAGGATCTGGCTCCCTGTAAACTGCACCCGGACAGCACTGGCTTGTCTGCTTGTCGTGGGCTTGTTTAACCTGCAGATAAGATCGGAAGGCGCGTTAGAGCTCTCCAGCCTTCCTGTCTGACTCTTGGGGGTGGGCTGGAGATCTTACCTAATAAAGACGCAGGTCGTGCCTCCTGGGCTAGCTCCTAAATCGTTCTCACAGTGGAGATAAGACAGGCGAATTCTGGAGGCCTGGGGACCTTGAGAGCTCTCCTTTCTCACACAGACTAGAGAAAATGCGCAGGAATTTGGGGGGGGGGGACAAAAGCAGGGTGGCAAGAAAAGGTAGGTTCCCTAAAGAAATGAAGAGGGTCCTCACGGATCACTGTTTCTCCTTTGAAAAATTTAAAGAGGGAGAGAGAATATGGTGAAGTGAAGTGAAGTTGCTCAGTCGTGTCCGACTCTTTGCGACCCGTGGACTGTAGCCCACCAAGCTCCTCCATCCGTGGGATTCTCCAGGCAAGAATACTGGAGTGGGTTGCCATTTCCTTCTCCAGGGGATCTTCCCGACCCAGGGATCAAACCCAGGTCTCCCACATTGCAGGCAGATGCTTTAACCTCTGCACCACCAGGGAAGCCTTAACTGCTAGGAGGTTAGTTTCTGACTTAGCATACTATCTTGCCAGCTCCTGCATGCCCTGGGAAATGCTATGACTCTTAAGCAGTAATTATTTTGCACCGTTAACAAAAGATCCAAGGTAGGTGAGTAGTGACTTCTGAAATTTGGTAAAAAGCTAAGTTAGAGGCACTGTCCTGGTGGCTCAGTGGTGAAGAGTCTGCCTGCCAGCATGGGGAGTGTTTTGTCGCTCAGTCAAGTCTGACCCTGTGACCCCATGGATTTCAGCATTCCAGGCTTCCCTGTCCGTCACCATCCCCTGGAGCTTGCTCAAACCCACGTCCACTGAATCAGTGATGCCATCCAACCATCTCATCCTCTGTTGCTGCCTTCTCCTCCTGCCTTCCATCTTTCCCAGCATCAGGGTCCTATCTAAGGAGTCGGCTCTTAGCATCACATGGGCAAGTGTTCAAGTTTCATCTTCAGCATCAGTCCTTCCAGTGACTGTTCAGGGTTGATTTCCTTTAGGATTGACTGGCTTGATCTCCTTGCAGGCAAAGGGACTCTCAAGAGTCTTCTGCAACACCACGATTTGAAAGCATCAGTGCAGGATACATGGTTTCGTCGCTGGGTCAGGAAGATCCCCTGGAGAAGGAAACGGCAACCCACTCCAGTATTCTTGCCTGGGAAATCCCCCTGCAGAGGAGCCTGGCGGGCTTGCAGTCCATGGGGTCACCAACTAAACCCCAACAACTGTAGTCAAGTGAATTTTCCCCGTGTTTGCATCCCAATCGGAAAAGTCTGATTGAGGATAAAGATCCTTCCCATTTTTTAAAGCACTCGTTCACAAAAAGTAGCAGTTCATTTTCTAGGGACACCTTGAGAATAAGCCCCAGCCTCTCATGAGCTGGAAAGAAACTGAAACAGTAACGGGCGGGAACCGTCCAGCTCTGCTTGGAGTTTAGAAGACACAGTGCATCTTTTCTTTTATTCTTTCGTTGTCTTTCCCTTTAGGATTTCACCCTTTTGTCTGATCCCCCCACCTCTTTTTTTTAATTTCTTGTGTTATGTATGAGTGCAGTTGATTCACAGTGTTGTGTTAGGTTCCGGTGTACAGCAGAGTAATTTCATTATATATATTCAGTACTGTGACATTCTGACTTCCTGAGATGTTACAGTGATGTTGATGATACTGGTCTTGTAGGAAGAATCACTGAACAAACACAGGGACCCTCGGGAGTCCATGAGAGACATTCTCTGTTGGGCCTCTCAAGAGCTGCCATCCTGGCTTATTTTCTCAGCACCCTCTTGGCGATCAGGGATGCCCCTTCACCATCCAGGCAAGTTCTTTCCTCTGATCCAGATAATGCTGTTTCTTAACTCTTCTTCTTTGCCCAGTATTAAAGGCCCCATAAACAACTTTTTATGATGCCATGTTTGCATAGAACGTTACTCCTGCCTTTAGGGGTAAAGAAGATGGCCTGGAGGAGAAGGCAGTTAAGCCCTAAAGGACAAACAGGAGGAGGATCAGACCCGCAGAGCATCTTCTCCAAAAGCTCCCAAAGAGCCCAGGCCCCATGGAGTTTCTGCACGTGGTTCCAGTATGGTTGGAGGACGGAGTTGGAGGAGAGCAAGTTCAGAGAATGTGGTCAGAGAAGTCAGCTAGAGCCAGGTCCTTATGGAGGACTTCGCGTGTGCCTGAGGAGCTGAGAAGCCGGAGAAACAGGGAAACGCGGTCCCATTTAACAGGTTTTCTGGAGATTGTCCGTGCTTCCCGTTAGTGGACGGATGGGAGGAAAGCAAGACTGGAGGCAGGGAAATCACAGAGGACGCTGCTGCCACCGTGAAGGTGACAGAGGACAGCCCGGAGACAGGTCAGAAAGGTACTAGGAAGTGGGACTCGACAGGCTCTGTGGAACTTAGAGGCAAAGGAGGAAGCAGGCCTCCCTGGCCATCACCAGCTCCCGGAGCTTACCCAAACTCATCTCTGTTGGGTCGGTGATGCCATCCAGCCATCTCATCCTCTGTCGTCTCCTTCTCCTCCTGCCCTCAGTCTTTCCCAGCATCAGGGTCTTTTCCAATGAGTCAGGTCTTCGCATCAGGTGGCCAAAGTTTTGGAGTTTCAGCTTCAGCATCAGTCCTTCCAATGAACATTCGGGACTGATTTCTTTTAGGGTGGGCTGGTTGGATCTCCTTGCTGTCCAGCGGACTCTGAAGATAGCAAGAATTAATACACTGTAAATCAACTACACAGTGAAATAAAGCTTGGTCCAGGTTGGCTCTCGGGCTTCTGATCAGGTTGAAGATTCCGTCAGTGTCTGGCAGGTCGATTATCAAAGGTGGACGATGAGACCACCATGTAGGAGGTGAGAAAACAAGGCGATGGGGGGTAGGGCCCCGAAGGAGGCAGACTGAAGAGGAGGAGGCGGCCCATCGTCTATACATGGTCTCAGTAGCCTGTTTCTAGTCCCAGGGTCTTGAAACCTTTGTTAGAAAACCACCAGGCAGTTAGCCTTCCCAGTGAGCTGGTGCACTTCTGTGCCACCCACAGGCGGAGCTGCGGCCTCAGTAGCAGCGCACATTTGGGGGCTTACTCTTTGGGCCCTTCTCAGCCCATTTCCCAAGCTCTGTGAGCACAGTCCCACTGAAATTCTACATTTTAGGTTGGTGCTGTAGTGGCCCCATGTTTCAGATGAGAAAACTAAGGCATAGGGAGATGACATATTTGCCCAGGGTCAAGTGGCTGTCCAGGCTTCCCCAGTGGCTCAGCGAGTAAGGAGTCCACCCGTGATACATAAGACACAGGACACGTGTGTTGCATCCCTGGGTCGGGAAGGTCCCCTGGAGAAGGAAATGGCAACCCACTCCAGTGTTCCTGCCTGGCAGGCTGCAGTCCCTGGGTCGCACAGAGCTGGCCGTGACCGAGCACAGACAGGTGCTCATACAGGGGCGGGGCTGAGATGCGCAGACCGTCTGGCTTGGAGCCTGCCCCCAGCATCAGCGCTGCTCGGTGCCACAGGCGTCTCCTGGCACCAGCCTCTGTCTGACCAGTTTACGGAGGAAGGGATCGTTAAAAGCGTAAAACACTGCGGCACTTTTCTGATCCAGCCAAAGTGTATAAAAGCCCCTTCTTCCACTTCGCATGGGTCCTGACATATTAAACTCATCCCAGTCATCATGGGTCTGCGCCATGCGTGTGTGTGACCGCGAGCCACGTGGACCTATTTGGGTTTAAATTCACCGAAACAAAGCGAGGTTTCAGATCCACTTCCTCATTCTCACTGGCCTCATTTCAGGTGCCAAATGGCCACGTGTACCTGATGGTTACAACACCAGCTCAGGCTGAAAGCTTGAACATTCCCACCATCACAGAAAGTAGATTCAAGGCAGTTCTGTTGACTAGAAATATAATATGAAGCACGTGCGTAATTTAAAATTTTCTAGTAGCCGCATTTTAAAAAGTAAAAACAGGTAGGTGAAATTAATTTTAAACTATCTTGGCCCAGTATACGCCAGATATTATTTCAGCATGTCGGGAATAATAAGCACTGGTGTAGTTCACTTTCTTCTGCACTGTCATCAAAGTTTGGTATTTATTTTATTTTCACAACACATCTTGCTTTTTACCGGTATCATAAAAACTTTTTTTTGCACTGTAAATTCTTTTCTTCTTTATTTTTATTGAGGTATAGCCGATTTACAATATTACATAAATTTCAGATGTATGACATAGTGACTCACAATTTATAAAGGACATCCTCCATTTACAGTTTTTATAAAATACTGGCTATATTTCCTGTGCTGTACAATACATTCTTTTAAAGTTTTCTTCATTTTAAATTCAGTTTTAAGGGTTACTTTCCATTCAGTTATTACAATATTGCAAGACATTAGCTTATGTTCCCCATGTTGTACCCTGTCTCTTATACACATCTCCTCCGGCCCTCAGTCTTTCCCAGCATCAGGGTCTTTTCCAATGAGTCAGGTCTTC
>SJYA01002998.1:245006-268985 GCA_006410615.1 Neotragus moschatus
TCTCGGGGGGGGGGGGGGGGGGGCACTCTTCTCCCAGTTCCAGTGCCGACGATTCCACCCCCAGGGTTTCCCCAGCACGTGTCTTAGCGCTCTCTCTCTCCCATAAGGCGTTACCTTTTCAGGTTCAGACGTTTGCTAAAAGACTGGCTGCTCAGGTGTCGTAATTTATATAGGGCTCGTGGCTCAGACAGCATAGAATCTGCCTGCAGTGCAGGAGGCCAAGGTTTGATTCCTGGATCAGGAAGATCCCCTGGAGAAGGGAATGGCAACCCATTTCAGTGTTCTTGCCAGGAGAATCCCATGGACAGAGGAGCCTAGAGGGCTACAGTCCATAGGGTTGGAAAGAGTTGGACACAACTAAGCGACTCAGCAGCTCAATTCCAAATCCTCTTCACTTGCAGACCTAAGGTTCTGTCCTCTTCCTCCATGAGGGCATCAAGGCCGAGCCCCACCCCAGACAGCTACACCGCAGGCTTGTGCGCCTGCTATGATTTTCGGGTTTCAGTTTCAGTATCTGGGGATGCCCCGTGTACCTTCATACTTGCATTTTAAAGAACATTAATTATAAACATTATAGTTATAAAACTACATTGAGGAATGTATTTTTTCTTTCTTCAGCATTTCTGGGTGTTTGGGATGTGCAGGGGTTGGGGGATGGCCAGGTTATCTGGTCTGGGGTGTTGCTAACAGAGCAGGCAGTTCCCAGGAGGAGAGCTCATCTAGCGTGAGAAAGGCGTCATATTAAACAGTTGCAAAAGACTGGATGTGTCCTTTCTGACCTTGACATCGTAAGGATTCAGCAAATCTGATGTTTTGGACCCCAGAAGCCCTGCACCTATAAAGACGTGCAGTGTGTTATTTCTTGGTTCAGAGTCATTTTGAGCTTAGGGTACGAGAAGGACTGGTCTTGAGAACACCAAGATTTTTAAAAATATTTCAGCTTGTAAATTTGAGACCATTTATTAACACGATATTAATAAGTAGCATTAAAATTTCATTGTTGCTTACATAAGACTTTTGTAAAACAGAATTCTATCGGTTATAAAACTGTTAAGTTTTCCAACTGAAGTTATTTAAAAATGTTTCTAAGCATGTTTCAAAATTATGCCTAAGCAAAGTACAGCGGTAATCTAGCTATTATAGGTAGGCTGCCCTAATAGTACATTCAAAATACAGAATTTAAGGAGGAAGACGTCTGTGTATTGTAACTAGTATAGCTTCTCCATAAACTAATTCTGTTATTTACATACATGCTGTAGTTGTTTTTAAATTTTAACATAGAATAATATTCGTCTCCTTTCTGTAATATCGCCATGTTTTTTAAAAAATTTTCGAAATGTACAAAATCCTTCAAATAATTTGAATCTAAGAAAAGTTTCAAGTTTTTACCTTTGAACATTTCCTTCTTTGAACATATTTTAGAGCCTTGAGTTAGTTTTCCCCTCACAAGCACCGAGAGTAAACTCAATCCCCAGAACATTCATTAAATGATTAGACTTTCGTTAAATGATTAGAATTCATCAGAAGCAGAATGTCATGACCTTGCCACTGGAGTTTAGTCCTCTGTGCCCAGAATGACAAGTTCTGAAATAAAGATTTTGTTTTTTGATTATTCTTGTGTGCCAAAGGAACAATTAAGTGTTTGTTGTTGTTCAGTTGCTCAGTCGTGTCTGACTCTTTGTGACCCCTTGGACTGCAGCACACCAGGCTCCTTTGTCCTCCACCATCGCACAGAGTTGCTCAGATTCATGTGCCCTGAGTCAGAGATGCTAACTAACCATCTCACCCTCTGTCACCCACTTCTCCTTTTGCCTTTTAATCTTTCCCAGCATCAAGGTCTTCTCCAGTGAATTGGCTCTAAGCATCAAGTGACCAAAGTGTTGGAGCTTCATCTTCAGCATCAGTCCTTCCAGTGAATATTCAGAGTTGATTTCCTTTAGGACTAACTGGTTTGATCTTGTAGTCCAAAGGACTCTCAAGAGTCTTCTCCAGCACCACAGTTCAAAAGCATCAGTTCTTTGGCATTCAGCCTTCTTTATGGGCTTCCTCTCATATCCATGCATTACTTTTAATACACTGTCTAGGTTGGTCTTAACTTTCCTTCCAAAGATCAAGTGTCTTTGAATTTCATGGCTGCAGTCACCATCTGCAATGATTTTGGAGCCCAAGAAAATAAAGTCTCTCACTGTTTCCATTATTTCCCGATCTACTTGCCATGAAGTGATGGGACCAGATGCCATGAGTTAGTTTTTTGAATGTTGAGTTTTAAGCCAACTTTTTCNTCATGGCTGCAGTCACCATCTGCAATGATTTTGGAGCCCAAGAAAATAAAGTCTCTCACTGTTTCCATTATTTCCCGATCTACTTGCCATGAAGTGATGGGACCAGATGCCATGAGTTAGTTTTTTGAATGTTGAGTTTTAAGCCAACTTTTTCACCCTTCTCTTTCATCGTCAAAAGGCTCTTTAGTTCCTCTGCTGTTAGAGTGGTGTCATCTGCATATCTGAGGTTATTGATATTTCTCCCGGCAGTCGTGATTCCAGCTTGTGAATCATCCAGCCCGGCATTTCACATGACATACGCTGCATATAAGTTAAATAAGCAGGGTGACAGTATACAGCCCTATCATACTTCTTTCCCAAGTTTGAACCACTCAGTTGTCCCATATCTGGTTCTAATTGTTGCTTCTTGACACGCATACATGTTTCTCAGAAGACAGGTAAGATGGTCTGGTATTCCCATCTCTTTAAAATTTTCCACAGTTTGTTGTGATCCACACAGTCAGAATCTTTAGTCAGTGAAGCAGAAATAGAAGTTTTTTCTGGAATTCCCTTGCTTTCGCCATGATCCAGCCAATGGTCCTTGGATTATTTTGCCTAATAAAAGGTGTGTCTGCGAGTCNGTTTTCACACCAGAAGTGCTGTCGGCTCAGAAGTAGGTTTTGCATAAAGATACAGGTTTAACCAACTTCGTGAGGGCTATCATTCTTGTTCCTACATGAACTGGGGCGGGGGTGTCATCTTTTTTCACACTTTTCTGTTCATTTATATTTATCTCTATCAAGAATTTGGCCCATTCAAAGCTGATGTTTCAGGGTAAGGCTACACACCCTGTCTTGCTTGATAGTGAGAGTCAGCAAATACAGATTTCAAAACTAGCTGCACTGTTTATTACCGGTGTGACCTTGTACCAGCCATTTAACTTGGCTCAGCCTCCATTTCTTGTATAAAACAGAGATTATCCTCAGCTGGACCTAAGTCACAGGATTCCTGTGANGTTTTCACACCAGAAGTGCTGTCGGCTCAGAAGTAGGTTTTGCATAAAGATACAGGTTTAACCAACTTCATGAGGGCTATCATTCTTGTTCCTACATGAACTGGGGCGGGGGTGTCATCTTTTTTCATACTTTTCTGTTAATTTATATTTATCTCTATCAAGAATTTGGCCCATTCAAAGCTGATGTTTCAGGGTAAGGCTACACACTCTGTCTTGCTTGATAGTGAGAGTCAGCAAATACAGATTTGAAAAGTAGCTCCACTGTTTATTACCGGTGTGACCTTGTACCAGCCATTTAACTTGGCTCAGCCTCCATTTCTTGTATAAAACAGAGATTATCCTCAGCTGTACCTAAGTCACAGGATTCCTGTGAGTTTAAAAGGAGATAGTGTATATGGAAACCCATTATAAACAGTAACAGGTTGCTCTTGATGTTATTTCCCAGAGTGTTTAAGACTCCGCATGTACAAACATTAGATGTGATCTGAGCCCAGGAGGCTGCATTTAACCGAGAGACAGTATAACTGAAGACTCTCTCGCACACCACCTCCTCGGCAACTGACACGTTGGGATTTTTCATCCAAAGAAAGCCTAGTCCTGGATTCCTGTGTCCGTAAGCTGTGACGCTGTGTGATAGGTGTGCTGAGACCCTCTTATCTCTTGGGAAGGATCGCTCAGAGGGCGGTGTCCGACAGCGCGCAGGCCGTTGAGGGTGCCCCGGGCCTCCATTCCCAGGGCCGCGGTGGGGGTCTCCCTGCGGGCCTCCACGGGCTGGCCACGCNGTGTGATAGGTGTGCTGAGACCCTCTTATCTCTTGGGAAGGATCGCTCAGAGGGCGGTGTCCGACAGCGCGCAGGCCGTTGAGGGTGCCCCGGGCCTCCATTCCCAGGGCCGCGGTGGGGGTCTCCCTGCGGGCCTCCACGGGCTGGCCACGCTTTGCAGGGGCCCCTGGGCCCGACGCAGCGCCTGCTTGCCCAGGCAGGGCTGGCTGCCGGCGGTGGCCGTGACCACTGCTGGGGACAGAGCGCTGGAGCGATAGAAGCTGAGAAGCCCAAAGGCCCGCACCAGGGACTCCCCTGGCGGTGCAGGGGCCAAGACTCAGTGCTCCCAGTGTCGGGGGCTCGGTTTCCATCCCTGACTTGAGGAACGGGCTCCTCCTGCTGCCACTAAAGATCCCTCATGCTGCAGCTAAGACACAGTGCAGCCGAAATAAATAAATAAATGTTTTTTGATAAAAACAAAGGTCAGCACCAGCCTCCTGGCTCCCCCGACGGTGGTCCTGCTCTGTGAGTGCAGTTTCATCCAGGAGTTGGTGAAGTTTGCAGTTCTAATAATTTTTTCATGGAACGCTCCTATGTGTAAACACTCTCGTCCCAAGCATATGTAACATTTAAGCTCTCTTCTACTTAATTTCATCTTTTAAAGTTTGTTTTTGCTGTTTTGTGGCTTTTTTCAAACGCTTAGCTGTTTTAGCATATCCTTTATATGAAATCTATTTAAAATCTGCCTGTGTAATGGTCTTCAGGCCTATAAATATTAAAATGGGTGCTTTCCCTCACACAAAATGAACTATCCTGAGGACACTGACAATTATGAAATAAAAAAAGGCCAGCAGTTTCCTGTCCCAGAGGCTTTATTCACAGAGTAATGTCCAGAAATATTCATCTCTTTTTCATAAATCTTCTTATCATCTGGCATCGTTTTGCTAATCTTAGTTCTCCCTTCTGCTTCGCTCCTGTTGGTTTTGAAAGGTTATGAACTTGTTTGATTCTTCTGTTGTTGCTGTTGTTTTTCCTTAAGTGCTGAAATGGGAGATGCTGGCATTTCATAATATGGGGAAATTTTGGAAGATAGCTTGGTGGTTATANATCTGGCATCGTTTTGCTAATCTTAGTTCTCCCTTCTGCTTCGCTCCTGTTGGTTTTGAAAGGTTATGAACTTGTTTGATTCTTCTGTTGTTGCTGTTGTTTTTCCTTAAGTGCTGAAATGGGAGATGCTGGCATTTCATAATATGGGGAAATTTTGGAAGATAGCTTGGTGGTTATAAACTTTTTTGTTCCACACTCTGTTCATTTGTACCTAAGCCTCTGTTTCTGTGGCATGTTCTTAACAGAACCATCCAGGCCTTTTGTTGCTCTAAATTTCTGCTTAGCTGCTAAGCTTTCTCCTTGATTCTGACTGTGAGCATCAGATAACTGACTCCTCTCTGCCTCAGTCTTCTTGTCTGTAAAATAGGCTTAATGATAGTGCCTGCCTCAGGAGGTGTTATGAGATTCTTGTCCTCTGATGAAGTTGTTTGATTCATAATGTGATTTTGATGCTGCGTTGTGAAAAAAATTCCCCCCAAGACATATGGCTCTTAGGAGATAATCAGAAGTTGGAAGACAGAGTATTTGATGTTGAGGAATTGTTGCCAGAAATTTTTAGGCATAAGAAAATGCAATGGCGATTATGAGTTTTCTATACGTGCTTTCTTTTAAAGATCCAAACTGAGCTCTTTGCAAATGCACCCTGTATCTCTTCTGCGGTCACCTGCTTCAGACTGTAGGCTGCCCGTGGGGAGCCTGGACAGCAGGGCCCCGCGTCCGTAAACAGCCCTGAGGCCCTCGTCCTCAGTCCTCCAGCAGGCAGAGCTGCCCCGGCCAGGGCAAAGGTGCTCTGAGCGCACCCACAAACATCGCACTCGCCCCTCCCCCGTCACCTCCCAAATAAGAATCTGGGGTTGGTTACCCCCAGTCTTTGATTTATGCAGATGTTTATTAGAACAACAAGCAGATCTGAGAATAGCAGCTAACTGATCCTCCGTCTTAGCACGGCACAGGAGCCGAGGGCGCACACTGCTGCCGTGTCGTTGGCAAGAGCTCTGGCCCTTCCAGGGGGACTCAGAGGGGGAAGGAACCTCTCCCCATGGCCTGTCCATGGCGCTCAAACACCCCCCTTCCCCAGCATCGCTGCGCTTGGTTTCAGACCTCTTAGAGACTGTTCCATTTAAACAACAAATACAGTCCTTATCCACCAGTTGCCTCAGATATCTTAACTTTGATCGTTATTAATTGCTTGTTTTTGACCTGGTTATGGTTACATAGTAAATTGTGTTGCTATTAAATAATTTAAAATTTTAGTTGCTAGTGACTGCTGAGTGGTGGGAACCGTAAAATAGGATTAATTATTTTAACACAGAGATGTTTGTGTGATTATTTACACTAGGTGGTGAGCTAACTGTTAGACTGATGAAAGCTGCATAAATGGAATTTAAGAGGATTCCATTGCTTACACAGCAACACAAACCCTTCTACTCCTGCACTTGAGAACTGGCAGAGAATAATTTATTTCACTTTATGTAGAGAAAACTGCAAAAGTGATAACCTACCTGTTTTCAAAGCAGGCTATCTTAGAAGGAATGCCAAAAAGAAAAGCTGATTTTTCTAAAACAGACATTACAGATGGCTGTGTAGACATCATATTTCTTCTGATGCCTTTGACTTTTTATACAAGTGAGAAACTTAAAAAGTAGATAGACATGGTACAACATACAGCTAACTTCAAGCTATTTTCTTTGTGAAAATTTGGCTTCCCTTTGAGAATATTGCATGCTGAATTCCAAGTCATTCTAATCAGGACTTCCAAATATGGGTGTAGGTGGTCTATAATTTGCAGTCATCTATCTTCTCAGACACCTTATACAAGAAAAACAAAGCTGTAGTTGTATGTAGTTAAATCAGTCTTCCTGGTGTTCTAAATACCAGGAGAGTAAATAAAGTCCACAAAATGTACTGTGTGCGGGGCCTCGGTTCTGGCTCAGAAGTCGCTGCTGCCCCTGGGGACCCTGCTCCCGTGGTGCCCATAGGCTTTCGCGTGGCACCCATAGGCTTACTCAGATCAGATTGGAAACGTGCTGTGGAGGGTGTGGAGGCTCTAGAAAAGCTGAGGCTTCACTGAAAAGGATGAATGAAATTGGGGACTGTGCACCATTAAAGAAAATAATATTTCAGTTGCGTGAATTAAGGAAGTTTCACAGAAGTTATTCTATGCCATCATAAATTAGGCTTAAAAAAAAACAGAAAATAACAGTTCGAGAGATTCACCTTGATCTGTATATTTATAAATGTGACGTTCAAGTGCTATTAAAAAGATTGTTTCCCTACTTTGTCATTCTGTAGAAAGGCAGGCTTTATAGTTGTCTTACAAGGTATTTTGGTATTTAATAATGAAACTGAAAGATCCAGTTGGGTGTAGCATTTTGTCCAAGAACGGCTTTCTAGGAAATACAGAATGATAAAGGAGAGTGTAAATCACCTAACCATGGGTTTAGACTTCGGATTGCCACACAGTGAGACACGTGAAAAGGGTTCGTCTTTGAGACAAATAGTTGGCAGGAAAGGACGGGGGCTTCAGCGTGCAGGTGAGAGGTGAAGGCACAGCGTGCTAACCTGCCTTGAGTGTTCCTCCTTGGTGTAAGCAAATGTTTATCTAACACAACCATCTCTTTGCTGTCTTTCCTGAACAGCCAATGTGCCTAGGTTAAAAAGAACATTAGCTGTTTTTTTTTTTTTTTTTTTGGTAGATCATTGTCCAAAAATGCTAACCTTCCAAAGCTTTGTTGCTTTCCTAGTTAAATCCATTGCCTTAGTAGGTCTGGTTCTTTTAAAGCGGCAAAAACTAGACTTTATCATATTTGTGATACATGGGAAGAGCTGAACTTAAAATGCGCCAGTGAGGTTTCACCTTCACAACTTAAGCAAAGGGCGGTCGGGGAAGCTGCTGCCGGTGGTAGCGATGGGAACACATCCTTATGTTTGGCGTCGGCTGCTGCTTCTCTGGCTTCTGCTTCCTTCTCTGACCAGGAGGAGCTGCTCTCTGCGTTCCTAAAGTGGGGGGCAGCCCCAGGGGACAGTCCAATCCGCCCTCTTCTCAGCCATTATGAGGTCATCCTCTCATCCTCTGTAAGGAGTCTAATTGGTGTGTCCTTGGACAGCATGTTCAGTAAAAGTCTCATCATTTCAGTGCAGTTAAGAAGGTTAGCCTGATTAGCAGGCTTTTTGAATGAATCGTGGAAATTTTACAGGAGTGAAGACCCAATCCTTCTAAACACACATAGGAAACATTGGTAAATGTTTAGACTGGGCACCCTGGGGACTCTGCTTTATCAGGGAAAGGAGTGAAAGTGGGTTTTTCACATTCAGAAAAATAGAGAAAATGATTATAACGAACCCTAATGTATCCCTCACCTAATTTAGATTCAAAACATACCTTTATATTGGGGTTGGGGTATCTTTACAGGTTAGCAAGTACGTTTTTAGACAGGCTGACTAGTCTCAGATAGTACTGCTTTCTACAGTTCACTTTCATGGTAACCCTCTTAAAAAGAAATGGAAACCATCAGCTTCAGCACAGGTTTTTGCTCATAAATAGGATTAATACTCATTTCTGAAGGGTGTGGTGTGTGTTGCGCCCTTCAGAAACGAATGTGGAAGGTAGGCCGCTGAATAAAGTCTTGTTTTATAAGGAGAAATGAAGATAAGCTGTTTAAGTGACACCCGTTTCAAACTGTTAACGCTACCCTGTTGTTGCTAATATGGAAATTTTATAATTCTGAAAAATTTAATAAAAGTCCTCTAATTGCCCAGAAATTCCCTTGTGTGTAGACAGAACATTAGGTGATTTAACATTTTGCCTTTTTAATTTGAGTATTTGAGATTGTGTTACCTTGGGAAAATAGGTGGTTTCCTATGGTTAGGAAAGCCTGAAGACTTCACGGAACCCCACCAGGGTCCAGCCCCCTCACAGCTCAGGAGTTGTCCTTACTTCCCCTTGCTTTCTGCTTTCAGTCTTTATTGACTTTTTGGCCACGTCGAGAGTCCTTTGTTACAGCGGCTGGAGCCTCACTGATCTGCAGGGTCTGTCCTTGAGGTGCGCAGGCTATCTGGTTGCGGCTTGTAGGCCATGACCGGGGCCCACAAGGCAGATCCTTGCCCACTGGGCCACCCAGGAAGTCCCGACTTCTTCCTTTCTAACTCACCTTCCAGTCCACATCTGACCCAGGCAAGGGGTGGTCAGTAACAGCACATGCGGTATTCTTATTTTAAAAAGAAGATGCTTCTAAAATGTTAGACTGATTATTCCTACCCAACAGCAATAACGTCTTTCTCTTTTCCTCCTCTGTCTGTTTGTCCTTTAAGAGATCCTGGAGCCCTCTGCTTGTTATGGGTGTTGAATTTCTGGTTTGTGTCGTGTTCGTGAGGACTTTGAACACTGAGCAGTATAGGCGCTCCTTTAAACCACAGGCATATGTCTTTCAGTGACAGGTGTGTTCCTGGCGGAAAATAACAAATCACCATATTTTAGGTGTATTTGAAGAACCTTCTGCTGGAGAGCATTCCATGAAGAGGCCAAGTGAAGCATTTTAAAACTTGAATGATGAGTGTCCCTACTTGTTTTTTCTTAAAAGTGCAAGAGTTTCCCCCCCCCCCCAATTCAACACTGCCTTTCCTATGAAGTAAAGTGAAGTGAGTTGCTCAGTCATGTCTGACTCTTTGCGACCCCATGGACTATACAGTAGATGGGATTCTCAGGGAAGAATCCTGGAGTGGGTAGCCTTTCCTTTCTCCAGGGGATCTTCCCAACCCAGGGATCGAACCCAAGTCTCCTGCACTGCAGGTGGATTCTTTCTCGACTGAGCTGTCAGGGAAGCTCCCCCATTGCCCCTAATAAGTCACATTGTTTGCGATACTGAGGTGCCTGGGCCCACTGACAGCAGCCTGCCGCCTAGTGCCTGCAAGCAGGAGAGCAGGCAGGCCCTTGTGGGGTGACGTCACATCCATGGAGAGCCCCTCCATCGCCCCAGCCCCCAGCCCCTGACTTCTGTGCAGACCGGCTCCCACGGTAGAAACACATTCATCCACACTCTAGTTCAGATCCACGAGAGAAATTCGTATAACGGAGAGGTCTTTTTTTTTGACCCAGACAGTCCCTTTTTTTTGGCCACACGAGCTTCCTCTTGTGGTGGTGCATGGGGCTCCTCTTCGTCGCGACAGGGGGCTTCTCACAGCAGAGATGTCTCTCTTGCAGAGCCCAAGCTCTCGGCCCCCGGCTTGTGGGATCCTCCCAGACCAGGGATTGAACCCGTGTCCCTGCACTGGCACATGGGTTCTTATCCACTGTGCCACCAGGGAGGTCCAAGGAGATGTCTTTACATTGAGCTTTGGATGCCAGCATTAGGCTTTTAGAAAAAAAAACTCTAGAAAAGAGCACCCAGCTACAGTGTATGAACAAATAACCCTGCTTCTCTGGGGCAAAGACACACAAGAGTGCCAGCCACCCTGGTCCTCTGTAGAAGGATACATCTACTCTAGGAATGTTTTATCTAAGGAGAGGTCACATAAGGCCAGCTGATCAACCCTAGCCCTGCCCTCGGCCTTGTCCGGAATACTTCTGTGTCTGCAGAGAATGCATCTTTTCAGTGGAGTCACATTCCAAATACCATGGCTAGCTTAGACTTGGGGTTAATCACATCTGAGCTACTGGGGAAGGATAAAAATGGCAGAGNAGGCCAGCTGATCAACCCTAGCCCTGCCCTCGGCCTTGTCCGGAATACTTCTGTGTCTGCAGAGAATGCATCTTTTCAGTGGAGTCACATTCCAAATACCATGGCTAGCTTAGACTTGGGGTTAATCACATCTGAGCTACTAGGGAAGGATAAAAATGGCAGAGACCTAGTAGACACTAAAGAGATCAAGAAGAGATGGAAAAAATACACAGAAGAACAGTATAAAGAAAGATCTTAATAAAGCGGGTTACTATGATGGTGTGGTTAGTCACCCAGAGCTAGACATGCTGGAGTGCGAAGTCAAGTGGGCGTTACTGCCCACTGCTGTTAATAAAGCTAGTGGATGTTATCAAATTCCAGCAGAACTATTCAAATCCTTAAAGGATGATGCATTCAAATCCTTAAAAAATGCAAAGGTTTTGCATTCATTATGTCAGCAAATCTGGAAGACCCAACAGTGGCCACAGGACTGGAAATTGGTCAGTCCTCATCCCAATTCCCAAGAAGGGTCGTACTACAGAATGTGCTAGCCATTGGACAGTTGTACTTATCTCCCATGCTAGGGAGGTCATACTTAAAAATCTTACATGCTAGTTTGCAATATTATGCACACCATGAACTTTCAGATGTCCAAGCTGGGTTTAGAAAAGGAAGAGGACCTAGAGATCAAGTTGCAAACATTTGCTGGATTATAGAGAAAGCAAGGGAACTTCAGAAAAACGTCTATCTCTGTTTCATCGACTGCATTAACAGCTTTGACTGTGTGGATCATGGCAAGCTGTGGATGGAGAGCTTTTGGAGAGACGGGAATACCAGACCATCTTACCTGTCTCCTGAGAAACCTGTATGCGGGCCAAGAAGCAGCAGTTAGAACCCAGTGTGGAACTGATTGGTTCAAGATCGAGAGGAGAGTAAACAGGGCTGTCTGCTTGTCACCCTGTCTGTTTAGCCTACATGCTGAGCACGTCATGAGAAATGCCGGGCTGGATGAACTACATGCTGGAATCAAGATAGGTGGGAGAGACATAACAACCTCAGATATGCGGATGATACCACTCTAGTGCCAGAAAACGAAGAGGAACTAAAGAGCCTCTTAATGAGGGTGAAGGAGGGGAGTGAAAGAGCCGGCTTAAGGTGAAATATTAAAAAAAAGCCTAAGACCCTGGCATCGGCCCCATCACTTCATGGCAAATAGAAGGGGCAGAGGTGGAAGTGGTGGCAGAGCCCACGGCCACCGCGGGCGGTGACGGCAGCCGTGAGGTCAGGAGTGACAGAGCCCACGATCACCGCAGGTGGTGACGGCAACCGTGAGGTCAGGAGACGACTGCTTCTCGGCAGGAAAGCGACGACAAACTTGGTGAGTTGAGAAGCGGACACATTACTCCACCAGCAGAAGTCCGTATAGTCTAGGCTCTGGTCTTCCCAGTGGTCACGTANGAGGTCAGGAGTGACAGAGCCCACGATCACCGCAGGCGGTGATGGCAGCCGTGAGGTCAGGAGACAACTGCTTCTCGGCAGGAAAGCGACGACAAACTTGGTGAGTTGAGAAGCGGACACATTACTCCACCAGCAGAAGTCCGTATAGTCTAGGCTCTGGTCTTCCCAGTGGTCACGTATGGATGTGAGATCTGGACCATAAAGAAGGCAGAGCGCCAGAGAATCGACGCCTTCAAACCAGGGTGCTGGAGAAGACTCCTGAGAGTCCCTTGGACTGCAAGGAGACCAAACCAGACAGTCCTAAAGGAAATCAGTCCTGAATATTCACTGGAAGGACTGATGTTGAAGCTCAAGCTCCAGTATTTTGGTCATCTGATGTGAACAGTTGACTCACTGGAAAAGTCCCTGATGCTAGGAAAGATTTGAGGGCAGGAGAAGAGGGCAGCAGAGGGTGAGATGGCTGGACGGCATCGCCGATGCAATCAACATGAACTTNCTGAATATTCACTGGAAGGACTGATGTTGAAGCTCAAGCTCCAGTATTTTGGTCATCTGATGTGAACAGTTGACTCACTGGAAAAGTCCCTGATGCTAGGAAAGATTTGAGGGCAGGAGAAGAGGGCAGCAGAGGGTGAGATGGCTGGACGGCATCGCCGATGCAATCAACATGAACTTGGGCAAACTCCAGGAGATGCTGAGGGACAGCGAGGCCTGGCGTGCTGCAGTCCATGGGGTCGCAAAGAGTCTGACACGACTGGGCAGCTGGACAGCAGCAGCAGCCACATCTGAGTTCACAATAGCCTGTGTCCAATCTGGTGAAAGTTTTGTTTGCTTGTCTGTTCAGTTCTCTGGAAAGCTGATTTAAAGGCACAGTTGCTGTAACTAGGCAAAGGAGCCTTTGGCTTATATGCAGAAGTTGCATTTGGGGAACTCAGTTCAGGCCACGTGTGTCTTCATAGTGTGGATGAGGCTCCTTAGGTAAAGAAGAAAAGGGCTCTAGATGTGTATACTCCTTGATTGTGTATCTGGAGTGGCTTTTTCTTTTTCCAGATGGAATTATCTTTATTGTGTTTTCTTATAAGAATAATACATGCTTACTAATTTTTCTTAAATCAACTGTCATTTAAAGAGAAGTATGTAATTTCCGTTTGAGGCTCTGCAAACTTCAGTTCAGTGGTGGTGGTGGTGGTGTAGTCGCCAAGTCCTGTCTGACTCCTTCTGACCCCATGTCTGTAGCCTGCCAGGCTCCTCTGTCCATGGAATTCTCCAGGCTAGAATACTGGAGTGGGTTGCCATTTCCTTCTCCAGCGGATCTTCCCGACCCAGGGATCGAACCCAGATCTCCTCCATTGCAGGCAGACGCTTTACCATCTGAGCTACGAGGGAAGATTCGGTTCAGTGGGACTCAGCAAAGCATATTTGTTCTTTAAGTTTGTGTCATCCAGTGTAAATTTAGACTCTCTGACCTCAGCTCTTAGCCTGGCTTTGACCTGCTTCTGCTCACCATTCCCTCTGCCTGCTTCCGTGTCCCTTAATATAAATCTAGATGTGGACCAGCAATTGCTGCCAGTTTTTGTTATCAAGTCTATTGCTGTCTCTGTAATAAAAAAAAACTCTTAATTTACTTGTGTAGAAGTCGATCTCATTAAAAAGCTGCTGTATATATTAACTTTTGATGGACATTCTCTTCGTTTTACGTTTCGGAAAATGTCACGCAGGCCTGTTCCTTTTTAGAAATCGGCATTCGTGGAATGAGCGTTTGTCCATTTCTACACTCTCCCTAAACTGAAGTCTTCCTCCACTAAAATCAGTTAATGGATGCATTTCTCAGTGTAAAACTTAGTAAATTTTCTGTATTTGAGGTGTGTTTCTCCCCCTAAATTATCTTCAGATCTCTGATGTCTGATGTTCTTTTGAATATTGGCTAAAGCTGTTGAAATTCCTGTTCCATCCTTGTCAGTGAAAGGCTCTGAAAACACAAATAAGAAATTGAAAAGTGAAGCAGACCCTTAATATAAACAAACACCATCGTTACTCATATGGAAATGTGACTTTCACTTGGAACTCTTCTATCCAACCAGTGATTCAAAGACTGTCTTTCCCTTACTTGAGAAATTTCTGAAGAAGCGAGAGCAGTTAGGCTAGATTTAAAGAGCTATTTCTTGATTATTTCTTTTTTAAAATGTTTTGTTTATTCACTGACTTTTCTTTCTGGCTGAGCTGGGTCTTGGCTGCTGCTCAGGCGTTCTCTCGCTGCAGGAAGCAGGTGCTGCCCTCTGCTTGAGGGGCACGGGCCTCAGTACTTACGGCGCCCACGGGCTCAGTTGCTCTGCCGCACATGGGATCTTCCCAAACCAGGGATCCAGCCCATGTCCCCCGCATCGGCAGGCGGATTCCTTACCACTGGACCACCAAGGAGGTCCTCATTAATCATTTCTTAAATTAAGATCATTTAAAGATAAAGACTGCAGTGATGAAAAAGGACTCGTTAACGCCCCTCAGTTCAGAGTAAAGCAAGTTTCGTTTTAACTGATAGGGAAAGAATTATGCAAGGCTTGTATCTTTTAGGTCAGAGGTCTTTCCTGTTCCCCAGATGACCTCTCCTGGTGGCTGTTGTTTCGCCTTTAAAGTTTAGGGCCAGCAGTGAGTGTCTCACTCTTTAAATGAGCCCCTTTTCTTCTGTAGCCGTGTCTTTATTTCACTCTGGTCCTGAGGTAGCTGAGCGTTAATTCAGCACTCAGGCACAGTCGCTCCATTAGCCCCTGTGATGGGCACACACAGTAACGACCCTCGCTGCTTCTCTACACCTCTGTCCACGTGCTGTGTTATGACTTACTCTGTTTCTGTGGTCTTTACTTTATTGAGCATGACTATTGTATTGCGAATCATTTGACTCTCTCTTGGCAGAGTGAGACATATAATAAGAGGTTAAAGTTTCCCTTGTGGTAGGTCCAAGGGGAGCATTTCGTAATGACCCAGCATTCTCCGCCTGGGTTTGTTTACTGCTCTGTCAGGAGAGACATCACTGTGTCAGGCTTTGCTCAGCAGTTTCGTTCCAACAAGACGTATTTTTTCCTGTCTGTGGCCCAGCTGTCTGTGGTCTCCAGGTCTCCACACACACGGGAAGGTTCCCGCTGTTATTCCCAGGCAGGGTGTCTTTTCTACACTTACAGTATGTCTAAATGGAAATGATGAGATTGTTAAGTAACTGAAAATAGTCTGTGTAAGTCTCTTAGATTTTCACTCTATGCCACTTTTGAAACTCCAAGTTCTATTTCTTGGTTGGTTAATTTCTTTTGTAATTCAGACTTCCCTCCGCGACTCTGTCCATATCTGTAATGTCATGGTTTGTCAATACTCATCAGCAGAGGAATCATTCTAATGATATTTATTGTCAGAAACACCTGGACCTGCTTTTCAAAAGACAGCATGGATTTTGCTGCTGCTGTCTAGTTGCTAAGTCGTGTCTGACTCTCTCACCCCAGGGACTGTAGGCCTCCAGGCTCCTCTGTCCATGGGATTCTCCAGGCAAGAATACTGGAGNGAATCATTCTAATGATATTTATTGTCAGAAACACCTGGACCTGCTTTTCAAAAGACAGCATGGATTTTGCTGCTGCTGTCTAGTTGCTAAGTCGTGTCTGACTCTCTCACCCCAGGGACTGCAGGCCTCCAGGCTCCTCTGTCCATGGGATTCTCCAGGCAAGAATACTGGAGTGGGCTGCCACGCTCTCCTCCAGAGTATCTTCCAAACCCAGGGATTGAACCTGCGTCTCCTGTGTTAGCAGGCAGATTCTTTACCGCTGAACCACCTGGGAAGTGGATTTTACCTTATGTAAATAGATTTACTTTATGGATTTTACTTTATGTAAATTTTAAAAGTGAATACGTTTTTAAAACGTGATGACTCAACAGGTAAAGAAGTTGCCTGCCAATGCAGAAAACACAGGTTTGACCCCTGGGTTTGGAAGATCCCCTGGAGGAAGCATGGCAACCCACTCCAGCATTCTTGCCTGGAGCATCCCCTGGGCAGAGGAGCCTGGTGGGCCACAGTCCATGGGGGTCGCACAGAGGAGGACACGACTGAAGTGACTCAGCACAACACAGCATGAAACACCCTCCAGGATGTTGACTTACACGCGCACACCCACCTCGGAAGGACCCTAGGCCAGAGGCGGTGGACCCCCAATCGCCCGATCGCTTTTCTCCCCGTCCAAGTCCCCTTGTGGCTGTCACGTCCCCTTTTCAGCCGAGCGTTCAGGGAGGACCACCTTCTAAGAGCGCTGACCTCGCCCCAGCAGCCGTGGGAGGCCCCTCTGTGACCTCACCGTCTGTGAACACTCTGTGCCCAGAGCATTTGTTGACGAAGCGGCTCTGTGAGAAAACCCAAGGGAAGAGTGGTCCTCTCTGGAGGGGAGCCCTGGACTTGTTCCTCCTCTTGCAGATNATTTAATTGGGTTGTTTGTTTTTCTGGTGTTGAATTGTGTGACCTCTTTGTATATTTTAGACATTAACCGCTTACCAGACATATCACTTGCATTTAGTAGACTGTCTTTTCATTTTGTTGATGGTTTCCTTTGCTGCGCAAACGCTTTTAAGTTTAATTAGGTCTCGTTTGTTTATTTTCACTCTTATGTCCCTTGCTTGAGGAGACAGATCCAAAAAAATATTGCTAAGACTTACGTCAAAGAGTGGGTTCCTGTGTTTTCTTCTAGGAGTTGTATGTTTCAGGCCTTACATTTAGGCTTTAAATCCCTGTTGAGCTCATTTTTGGATGTGCTGTGAGACGATGCTCCAGGTTTGTTCNAATTAGGTCTCGTTTGTTTATTTTCACTCTTATTTCCCTTGCTTGAGGAGACAGATCCAAAAAAATATTGCTAAGACTTACGTCAAAGAGTGGGTTCCTGTGTTTTCTTCTAGGAGTTGTATGTTTCAGGCCTTACATTTAGGCTTTAAATCCCTGTTGAGCTCATTTTTGGATGTGCTGTGAGACGATGCTCCAGGTTTGTTCTTTTACACGCAGCCGTGCACTTTTCCCAGCACCATTGCTGAAGGGCCTGTCTTCTTCCCATGCTGCTCCTTAACTTTTTTTAAACTTTCTTTCACCCAGCAAAATGTTTTTAAAAAAAAGGAAGGAAAAATTCTAAAATAAGGAAATAATGCACTATCTTTTTACTTATTTTTACTTTGCAAGAGCTTTATTTATTATTCTCTCTATAACCAGATGACTTAGCCTGTAGCATGTGTTGGCCAAGGACAACCTTGGAATATTCCATTTTGCTGCACATGCCAAGCAGTGACTCTTGTTCTTCGGGGATGCCAAGGCAAAGTGGTCCGCCAACTCTCAAAAGGGGGCTGGTGTCAGCGCTGACACTGCGGCTGAGCACGAAGTGCCGCGCCGGAGCTGGTGCTGTTCTCAGCCAGGACCTCCCTTCTTAATGCCGGGGCCTCTTTCTGCAGCTAAGCAGCTTCTTTGCCTGATCTAGTTTGGAAAATACATTAAATGCAAAGCTCTGTGTTCTGTAAGCACCACTGCCGAAGCAGCATCAGGCACACAGCCCGATGATCTCGTTCTGATGCTCTTAATGTCCTCGCCCTGTGTGTGGATGGCCGCGTTTTTCTGTATTTTATTTGTTCAGGTATTTATTTTGGCCAGGCTGAGCCCTCGCAGCTGTGCCCGGGCTCTCTGCAGTCATGCCGAGCGGGGCCTCCTCTGCAGTCTCGGCCTCCTCGGGGCGGTGGTTGCGCTCGTTGCAGAGCCTGGGCCCTGGGCGTGTGGGCTCAGTTGCTATGGTGCACAGGCTTAGTTGCTCCGAGGCAGGTGGAGTCTTCCCAGACCAGGGGTCAAGCCCAGGTCCCCTGCGTTGGCAGGCGGGATGCCATCCATTGTACCACCAGGGAAGTCCTGGGTGGCAGGATTTACAGGGAAACACTGGGGTTGGTGCATAGTGTAAGATGGTTTCCGTTGTTCAGCTCTTAGCTGCTGCCCTGATCTTTGCTGTGTTCTTGCCTGAGTTCTCTAAGATCTTGAGTCTGACTCACGGCCACATACCTTCACGTGCATCTTTCCCGCTGACCTCCTTGCTAGACTCACCGTGATCACAGTGAACGTTCTGCTCCGCCGTGTTAAGTGAAATACCAGGTCATAGGGAGCAGATCACACTGAGCCTGACAATGTCAGGAAAGCTAGCGTGTTCTGTTGCCCCTCTCTCGTCCCTAGATCAGTCAGCATCTTCGCTTGTAAGACCGTGTTTCAGACACACCTTTCCAGAATTACTGTAAAGACAGGGGGGCTCTGCATCTGTAACCCCTTGAAGGTGGTGCGTATCGTACAGAACATATTCAGCTGAAGGCCCGAGGGCCCATGCTCGCTCTGCAAGGTATGATAACCTTCAAGATGGCGAAAACACATTTTGGTTTCTCCCATAAGATCTTTAAATGGCTTCTAGTTCTGTGCGTTTGGAGTTTCACATGCGACGGAACCTACTTTCTAGAAGGAAAACTAAAGGGAAGAGTGAATTGTACATCAACCTTGACGTAATGACTTCAGTTTGCAGCAGTCTCCTGTCTTTATTAGATTATTCAAATATGCAGTGCGATCCTCTGCCCAGAATCTGCCTCTTTATTCCCAGCTCGCGTAAGGCGCGAACTGCATGCCCTCATGCAGCCCCGTCCAACCAGAGAACTCCCCAGGAAATGGTACCTATTTCAAGTTCAAGCCTTTATTAATCTTTACTGCCACCCTTGGGTTCCTTTGCTCTTGCGTGTGTGCCCCGTCAGGTGTATCCAACTCTTTGCGACCCCATGGACTGTAGCCCACCAGGCTCCTCTGCGTATGGGATTCTCCAGACCAGAATACTGGAAAGGGTTGCCATGCCCTCCTCCAGGGGATCTTCCCTCCCCAGGGTTGGAACCCGCATCTCTTGCATTGGCCAATGGATTCTTTATCACCGGGAAGCCCAAATACCAGTCGTAGGTCTAAAGACAGCTTAAAACGTGTCAGAACATCATATTGGATGGCAGACTCCTGAAGATCAGAGGTTATGTCTAGTTAAGGTAGGAGTGAACTGTACCTAATTTATACTGAGGTTTGAGCAAATTTAATTACTGAACTAGATGGCCCTTATTATCCAGGCTGTTTATAATGTTTTTAAAATAACATCAGAGTTGACTTCTGCTTCTGGCCATGAAGAAATAATGGAAACCAGATTTATACTCCTACCTTAAACAACTAGAAAACTAGACAGTAGCCGACAATCAGTGAAACAAGCGAAGTAAAGCACGCAGCTGCTCCCAGTTACTGCCTCGAGGAGTGTCTAGGCTGCACGACAGGGAGGGAGAATCCAGAGAGAGCCCAGCTGTCTTCTTGAGTGGAGGAGACGGCGATGGGGTTTGGAGACTGAGATGTCTTGTTTTGCAGGGCAGAGACCCAGGGAAGAGGGGCTGCACGGAGAGGAGGCTCCAGAGACTGAAAAGGGATTTGAGTCTGTGCGTTTATTAGCATCAGAAGCCACCCGGGGCTGGGGGAGAGCCTGCATAGAGCAGCAGACAGCAACCCTCAGCTCACAGAAGGCTCCCGTGAGTGGGAAGACCTCACAATACACAGGAGGCCACGCAGTCCTCAGAAGAGGTCTCCTAACAGGAAGGGTAAATGAGCTTTCTGCCAAAGACTGCTCTGGACCTGGCCTAATGAAGTTTGAAAGCAAGCTCAGAAGGATCGAACTTTGCCCAAATAAATTCATCCTAGGACAAAGTGCAACATTCTTTAGGGGAATGCAACAAATTCCCCCACCCAACAACGTAAAATTAAAATTACATCCAGTAAAGTAAGACTGCGCTTTTTTTAAAGGCAGGAACATGGAACCCATAACTCAGCAGGAAAACCAACTCACAGAAGCTGACCCGGAGATGGCAGAGGTGGTGGGGCTAAGGAGGCGAGAGCGGCACCGACACCTGTTGTAAGCGACTTCTGGGCGCCTGGAAAGCGGGTTCCGTCCCTGGTCAGGGGGCCAGATCCCACACGCCACGCAACCAAAAGAGAAGATGCGAGTGAAACTTGCAGAGACAGAAAATACGGTGTCCGACATTAAAAAAGTACCTTGGCTGGAGTAACAGCAGATTAGATACGGTGGAAGGAAAGGTCAGGGAAGCTGAGGGCAGTAGCAGCAGCTATGCACAGTAAAGCTATGCACGAAAGCCCAGGAGAGAGAAAGCGACTGGAGCTTCGGTGGCTGCGGGGCAGCAGGGCTGCCTGGCACACTTGGAATTGGAGTCCCCAGAGAAGGAGTCAGGAAAGAAAAAACACTCGAAGAAATGATGGAGGAATTTCCGCTCCTGCTAACAGGGACAGCATTTGCCCTCCCACCTGAACCAACCAGAGCTGACTACCCAGAAATTCTGAGCCTGCGGCTGAAGCCCTCGGGCAGCCCGGAAAACACTGGGCTCTCAGGAGACTAAAGTTTCAGAAGCCTTCTTTCCTCGTTCGTCACACTGGATTGGAGCAAAACACTAGGTCGGAATCAGTGCTGTTCATTCCGGTCCTCATTCTCCTTTTAGGGAGGACCCCGGAAGGGAGAGAAAGGGAACGGGTGGAGCCTGACTATTGTAGACAGAAAAAGCCACGGTATTATGAACGTATTTATAACAGTGTTACAAAGAGAAAGGAAAGATAGCGGCACAGAAGCGTGACTCGGGCATGGAGTGAAGCAGTCTCCATAGCAGGTCAGTGTCTAGATTTTTGCGGTTTCTTGGCAGAATACTCGAGTATGCTGGTAGCCGTAACCCTGGGGCCTTAGTTTCTGTCCGCGATCTTTAGTCTCCCGTTTACACGTACAGACTCAGCGCTTAAAGTGGGCCATGCGGTCACCGGTCAGCATCTGGCATTGGTTTCTGAAGCACTTGGTTCCGTCTTCTAAGTGCCTCTGTTCTCTTCCTTTTTTAAAAAAAAAAAATTCCAATCATTGACGGTAGTTCTTTGGATTCTTTTAGCTTTCTCAAAGCTGTACCATATAAAACAATGCTACCTCAAAATAAACATGGAAAGAAAACAGATTAGAATTGTTGATATTGTGTCAGGGTTTAAAAACCAACTGATTCCAGATTTAAGATGAAACCAGTATTACGTACATGCACTGTTTACAAGAAATGAAAGATTCATCCTTAAAATACGTATTGCACACTTACGTTTAGAATGTTACCCTTTATGCCAGTCAAGTGGCTGAAACCACGTATATCTCAAGAACCCAGTCTTCCTCTATACCAAGACTCCTACAAAATTTTAAAGCAAATGCTAACATTCTGTGATTCTAAAACCGCACAAACAGAATCAGGATGTTCTGTAACATTTTTCCTTTCTTTGCCTATCAGTTATGTAGTCCATACAGCTGATGAGATTCAGCTTCTAATCATTCACTATTTTCCAAAGATAAAGAACATAGCAGGCCTCATCCGTAGCTTTTTTCAAAGGTAAGTTTCCAGTTCTCTAATAGCGAGTTCCTCTCACTGCATTTCTCTTATCCTCTTGTCTGCAAACAAGGCTTCAGCAGCCTTCCTTGGAGTTGGTAGGGATCTGGCAGATTGCATTAGAAAGTCAGTCTAGCTTTTTGTTTCTCTTGACATCGCCATAGTAGGTCAGCCTGTCCCTGAGAGGAACCCGTCAAAATGGCTGTCTTGCTGCATTTCTCGTTGTTACTTGCCAGGGTGATATCCCTTGAAGGTCATATTATAGAAGGTCTTATCAAAGGAGTGTCAACAATAGTGACCGGGCAAGAGCTGGTTCCACCTAATGAGATATGTCCTCCAAAGCCGCTCTCAGCTTGACGCCCTAACAAAGCCCAGTTGCCTCAATACTTCGCCGCGACTTTAGGCTCGTCTCAAAACAAACCACGTCAGATCTGTACATTCATCCTCTGCCCTCCAAGGTACCTTCTCCCACAGCTCTTATTCTCTCAGTCTGGGAGGAGAGGCCAGATAAATGCAAGTATGCAAACAGCATTTTGCTTTATTATTGCCGCTTCTCTGCGTCACACTTTTACACCCCTAAGTAGACACACGCAGAGACATGTCTGTGAATATATGTTTTCAGTTTTGATGCCTGGGTCTCAGGCTTATTTAAAGGCAAGTCTGGTCAGTGAGTCCAGACTATGAGATGTGGACCATCCTGAAATCAAACCGCCTCAAATAAGAGACAAGTTCAGGGTACCAGCTCATCAGCAGCTTCTCCCTGAAATGGACTCACTGTGTTTAACTTCCAGACCCTCTTCCTTCATCTGACTTGCAAGGCAGTGTCTGCATGAGGGGGTGGCTGCCCCCACTTGTGGGACCTGACAAGTGCTTCCCAGCGGCCATCAGCTGGATATTGCCTGTCCGGGATGGACGCGGTATTTGCCTGTTTCAGCGTTTCTGGCCACTAAAGTCTGCTCGTCTGCATGTTACTATTGACTGGTTCAAGTGCTAAAACCAAATTTTCATAAACACCTCCATTGCCGTGATAAGTGAAGTCCCACTTCCTAAGAACTTCGAACGGCATCAGTCAAGTAAGCCATCTGGAGTCAGAGCACAAGCATCGTGTGATGACTGGGGCTGACCCCCTTCAGCTCCAGACTTTAGTTCTGACATTAAACGTAACCAGGTAATGAAAGTATTTATGTCATCCCTAGAGAAACAATTGTTTATTTTTAGTTCGGTTTGTAACTGGATTATAGATTGATGGTGTACTTGTCAGTACAACCCTGCGCCTTCTGAGGGATCCACGTGCATTTGATTAAGCATTTAGCATCGCTCCCAGGGGCGGGCAGAGTCCCAAAGAGCCAGTGGACGTGGCAGGCATGGAACATCTGTTTTCCTGCCCTGTGATCAGCCTTCACCATGACCTGCCAGCCCCACGCTGGATTACCTGGAGGCCTCTCTGTGTCAGATATCGGGTACCAGAGACGAACTTAGTACAGATGAGAATTAAATTACTGGGCTAATTTTCATTTCCGATTTTAAACAAAATTGTAATAAGAGACAGTCGTGTTTGCCTAACACTAGCTGTCTGTCCTGCCATGAGACAGTTATACGTCCTTCCTTTTTTTTCTGGACACTGCTGAATTAAGGACACAAGCACCTACTTGTCACCCTATAATAAGAATTTCAAGGCCTGTTACAATAGCGCGAGTCACCCCCACAGTGGCGCCAGGGACCTTAGAAACAACCTCCAATTCAGCTCAGCGCCAGTGCTCATTGATTCTTTTGTTGTCTTTCAGGGAGTAGTTCTCCAGGATTATTTTATTACTGGTTTTTTAGGATTATCCTAGACTGAGTAATTTAAGTATGCAAAGCCCTATAGGTACCTGCTGGACCTGATTTGCAAGTGAAAATACAGTCATTGTTCACGCAGATAAGTGGCTATGTCTTCACTCAGAGGCCGGAGGCAGTTCAGTCTCAGGATCTCTTGCCCCCACCCCACCCTCGCAGAGACAAACCATCACACACCCTCGCAATCACACACATCGCCACTCACACACACACACACACACCCTCACACTCACACACCCTCACACACACACACGCTCACACACACACACCTTCAAACACCCCCTCACACTCACCCTCACCACACACACCCTTACACACACACACCCTCATACGTACCCTCACACATCCTTACACACACACACCCTCACGCGCACACCCTCACCACACACACCCTTACACATACCCTTACACACACACACCCC
>SJYA01002998.1:270103-284265 GCA_006410615.1 Neotragus moschatus
CACACACACCCCCTCACACACACATACCCTCACACACACACACACCGTCACTCACACACACACCCTCACATGCACCCTCACAGCCTCACACCCTCACCCTCACACAGACACACCCTCACTGACACCCTCACACTCACAGACTCACACACCCTCATACACACACCCTCACACTCACACACCCTCACACATACCCACACACAGCCTCACACACACACACACCCTCACCCTCACTCACCCTGACACACACACACCCTCACACACCCTCACACACACACACACACCCTCACACACACACCCTCACACACCCTCACAAACACACCCACACACACATACCCTCACACACACACCCTCACTCACACATACCCTCACACACACACCCTCACTCACACCCCTCACACACACACCCTCACACACACATACCCTCACACACACAGCCTCACCCTCACCCTCACACACACACCCTCACACACACACACCTTCAAACACCCCCTCACACTCACCCTCACCACACACACCNCCCTCACACACACACCCTCACACACCCTCACAAACACACCCACACACACATACCCTCACACACACACCCTCACTCACACATACCCTCACACACACACCCTCACTCACACCCCTCACACACACACCCTCACACACACATACCCTCACACACACAGCCTCACCCTCACCCTCACACACACACCCTCACACACACACACCTTCAAACACCCCCTCACACTCACCCTCACCACACACACCTTACACACACACACCCTCATACATACCCTCACACACACATCCTTACACACACACACCCTCACGCGCACACCCTCACCACACACACCCTTACACATACCCTTACACACACACACACCCTCACACATACACGCCCTCACACACACACACACTCACCCCTCGTATCTCTTAGTGAATAACTGGATGTCTCTCCTGGTGTGCTGAGCACTTCATATTATTTTCCTCTAATGACTTCCTCTTTGAAGCTCTTTATGTTTTATCTGGAAAAATAAACATTTTCTAAGAACTCAGTAAATTTTAAGCTGATAACTTAGGAATATGTACAAGGATCCTCACTAGATAGACTCTATAAGGGAAATGGTGGTGAGTAGATGAAATTAAAAGAACATCCATTCTACTCATTTTTTTTGCCACAAATAGTCACTAAGGTATATTTTCTACAGGGCTATATGTTTTGTTTGGTTTTCTAAACCTTAGTAAGACAGTATGGTATATGTCAGTGCCCAAAATTTGCTTATTGGCCTCTTAACAAAACGGGGGAAAATTTAACAGGTCTAGAGAGTTGATTGAATCTTGAAACTGTATATTTTAAAAAATAATCATTCTTAAAAACAGTCACGGTGTGTGTGTATGAGTGTACTAAGTTGCTTCAGTCATGTCCGACTCTGTGCAGCCCCATGGACTGTAGCCCACCAGACTCCTCTGTCCATGGATTCTCCAAGCAGGAACAGTGGAGTGGGTCGCCGTTCCCTCCTTCCGGGGATCTTCCCAACCCAGGGACTGAACCCACATCTCTTATGTCTCCTGCACTGGCAGGCGTGTTCTTTACCACCTCGGAAGTATGTGAAGAGTAGTTATCTAAACTAATTTGCAAGTGAAGTTGTAATTGTTCAGGCACATGTGAGTGCATCCTCATTTAGGGGCAGTGGGTCTATTCACCGCTTACCCCCTCCAAAAAAGAAAACGCTCTAGATATGTGATCTCTATGCAAATCTCCTCAGCATATTTACACTGGAAACAAATGTAGCCAGTTATAGAAAAATAGGTGGAACTGTTTGAAGCGTTCATTCCCTCTTTCAGGGCAATGGGATAAATTAAACTTCATAAAACTGCTGTAAAAATAACTATTTTAGAACTTAAGTACAGTTGTGTAATTTACTGCTGGTTACCAGATTCCATTTCAACAGCAAAAATTAGCTTCCAAAAAAAGATTCCCAATGAGGCACTGCGTCTGCGAACCTGGAGCCACGCCCCCACAACCATTTAAAGACCAGGGCCTCGTGTGGCCCCTTACACACTGCATCAAGAGGGCCCTTCTGGACTTCCTTGGCGGTCCTGTGGTTAAGATGCCACTCTTCCCCTGGAGAGGGCTCGGGTTTGGTCCCTGGTCCGGGAGATTCTGCATGCCGTGAGGTGCAACCAAAAAGGAAAAAAAGAGAGAGAGAGAGTGGCCTTTCCAGTTCCAAAAAGTACCCCCAAAGGTTTAAGCCATCTTGATTAAATACAGTGGTGGGTTAAGGCCCCTGAGAGTGGGGTTCCTGCTGGCCTCCAGCTCCAAGCAGAGAGCAGTATCTCCCCATCAAATGGTATGCAGGGTCACAGCAGGAAGCCAGCTTCCTCCAGCCCATTCCCTCCATCTTCATGACGAATCTGGGAGGAAGAATTCAAATACTGTCATAGGAGCAATCCCCCGGAGTAGGAAATGGGAACCCACTGCGATGGGTTCTTGCCTGGAGAATCCCACGGACAAAGAGCCTGCGGGCCACAGCCCGTGGTGCCGCAGAGTTGGACGTGACTGAGCAACTGAGCACGCACACCACACGGGCATTGGTGTCATTTGCAAAATTAAGCTTCAGCATGGGTCACATTTTCACGAGTAATGACTCGTGGAGGCAGCTCCATGAGGAGCCGTCGTCAGAATCAGGCTTGTGAGAAGCAAGGACAGAGACGCGGCTGGACTCGCAGCCTGCACTGCGTCCCTTCCAGCGGCAGAGTGCAGGCTGGCTCACAGCGCTGCGGCATGAAGAGCCCCAAGTTCCTCTGAGTCCAAGCCAAACGATGCACCTGCTCCTTGGCTCCGGCTGTTTCATGTCAGTTTCATTTCTTTGGGCTAAATGGAGTCTCCAGAGTTCTCCTTATAAAGGTACAGACCTCTGGAAAAGATGGCCCATTTGGTGCCAGTTGCATTGAGATCCAGTATATGATCATTTCCTCTGGGAGAGGAAGGTCTGTGAGTGTCAGGAAGGGGAAGTGACTACAGCAGGGAGTTAGCCAGACAGGGAGGAGGCAGCCAGATCAAGGGGCATTTTCCCTGCTCTGCAGAGTTGCACTTCAGTTAGCTAGAGGCCCAGTTCTGTGGGTTTGGTTTTGGTTCTTTTTTTATATATATACTTTTTCTTGAAGTATAGCTGATTTACAGTGTTGTATTGATTTCTGCTCTACAGCAAAGTAAGTTACACACGTGTATGTATATACATGAATATATAAAGATATATATATAGGAAGAGGTGGGAATGCCAGACCACCCTACCTGTCTCCTGAGAAACCTGTATGCAGGTTAAGAAGCAATAGTGAGATCCTTACATGCAACAACGGACCAGTTCAGACTCAAGAAAGGAACACGACAAGGCTGTATATTGCCACCCTGTTTGTTAACTCATATGCAGAGTACATTATGTGAAACGCTGGATTGGATGAAACACAAGCGATTGCCAGGAGAAATATCAGCAGCCTTAGATACGCAGATGATACCACTCTGATGGCAGAAAGGGAAGAGGAACTAAAGAGCCTCCTGTCAAGGATGAAAGAAGAGAGTGAAAAAGCTGGTGTAAAGCTCAGCATTCAGAAACCGAGATCATGGCATCTGGTCCCACCACTTCATGGGAAAAGACCCTAATGCTGGGAAAGACTGAGGCAAAGGATGAAGGGGGTGACAGAGGATCTCTGAGATGATCAGATAGCGTCGTGGACCCAACTCCAAGGGACAGTGAAGGACGGGAGAGCCTGGCATGCTGCAGTCCATGAGGTCACAGAGTCGGCCACAACTTCGTGACTGAACACACAAGTTTTGTGTTCCTTTCCATCAGGGCGTATCGCAGGATATGGAGTGTAGCTCCCTGTGCTGTGCGGTGGGACCACGTCTATCCACCTGTGTATAAAGGCTCGCATCTGCCGGCCCCAGGCCCCACTCCCTCCTCCTCCAGCCCCCTCGCCCAGGCGACCACTGGGCTGCCCTTCGTGTGCGTAAGTCCTTTTCTGTTCTGTAGGCAGGTTCATTTGTGTCCCGTGTTAGATTTGCGTGGGATATCAGGCGGTGTTCGNCGGCTGGACTCGCAGCCTGCACTGCGTCCCTTCCAGCGGCAGAGTGCAGGCTGGCTCACAGCGCTGCGGCGTGAAGAGCCCCAAGTTCCTCTGAGTCCAAGCCAAACGATGCACCTGCTCCTTGGCTCCGGCTGTTTCATGTCAGTTTCATTTCTTTGGGCTAAATGGAGTCTCCAGAGTTCTCCTTATAAAGGTACAGACCTCTGGAAAAGATGGCCCATTTGGTGCCAGTTGCATTGAGATCCAGTATATGATCATTTCCTCTGGGAGAGGAAGGTCTGTGAGTGTCAGGAAGGGGAAGTGACTACAGCAGGGAGTTAGCCAGATAGGGAGGAGGCAGCCAGATCAAGGGGCATTTTCCCTGCTCTGCAGAGTTGCACTTCAGTTAGCTAGAGGCCCAGTTCTGTGGGTTTGGTTTTGGTTCTTTTTTTATATATATACTTTTTCTTGAAGTATAGCTGATTTACAGTGTTGTATTGATTTCTGCTCTACAGCAAAGTAAGTTACACACGTGTATGTATATACATGAATATATAAAGATATATATATATAGGAAGAGGTGGGAATGCCAGACCACCCTACCTGTCTCCTGAGAAACCTGTATGCAGGTTAAGAAGCAATAGTGAGATCCTTACATGCAACAACGGACCAGTTCAGACTCAAGAAAGGAACACGACAAGGCTGTATATTGCCACCCTGTTTGTTAACTCATATGCAGAGTACATTATGTGAAACGCTGGATTGGATGAAACACAAGCGATTGCCAGGAGAAATATCAGCAGCCTTAGATACGCAGATGATACCACTCTGATGGCAGAAAGGGAAGAGGAACTAAAGAGCCTCCTGTCAAGGATGAAAGAAGAGAGTGAAAAAGCTGGTGTAAAGCTCAGCATTCAGTAACTGAGATCATGGCATCTGGTCCCACCACTTCATGGGAAAAGACCCTAATGCTGGGAAAGACTGAGGCAAAGGATGAAGGGGGTGACAGAGGATCTCTGAGATGATCAGATAGCGTCGTGGACCCAACTCCAAGGGACAGTGAAGGACGGGAGAGCCTGGCATGCTGCAGTCCATGAGGTCACAGAGTCGGCCACAACTTCGTGACTGAACACACAAGTTTTGTGTTCCTTTCCATCAGGGCGTATCGCAGGATATGGAGTGTAGCTCCCTGTGCTGTGCGGTGGGACCACGTCTATCCACCTGTGTATAAAGGCTCGCATCTGCCGGCCCCAGGCCCCACTCCCTCCTCCTCCAGCCCCCTCGCCCAGGCGACCACTGGGCTGCCCTTCGTGTGCGTAAGTCCTTTTCTGTTCTGTAGGCAGGTTCATTTGTGTCCCGTGTTAGATTTGCGTGGGATATCAGGCGGTGTTCGTCTTTCTCTTTCTGTCTCACTTCACTTAGTAGGATCGCCCCCCATGTTGCTGCAGATGGCACTGTCTCCCTCTCTCATGGCTGGCTGGTATTCCACTGCGTGTGTGGACCGCGTCTTTCTCCACTCCTGTCTGGACATTTACGTGTTTTCCTTGTCTTGGCTGCTATGAGTGGTGCTGCTGTGAACAGGGGTGCGTCTTTTGGATTAGATTTGTCTGGATATATGCCCAGAAGTGAGATTTCTGGATCCTATGGTGGTTCTTAGAGAAGGAAATGGCACCCCGACTCCAGTATTCTTGCCTAGATAATCCCAGGGACCAAGGAGCCTGATGGGCTACAGTCCGTGGGGTCGCAAAGAGTCAGACACGACTGAGTGACTAACAGTTTTCCCACGTTCATTGTCAGGATAGTTCTGTTTTTCGCTTTTAGAGGAAACTCTACACTGTTCTCCGTAGCGGGGGCACCACCTCACGTTCCCGCCAACAGTGTGAGAGGATTCCTTTTTCTCCACGATGGAGAGAGGCCCAGTTCTCATTGCTGCACTCTCCCGCAGAGTGAGGGGCGGCAGAGCTTTGCTGCGTGGCTTTGCCCCAAAGCAGCCTGGAGCTTTCCTGCAGTGAGAGCAGCTGGCCGCCGTCCTGAGTGGGGTTAAGGTGAGAAAGGTCAGCGTGTTACAGTGGCCAGTGCAGAAAGGCTTGCTTAGGGTCACCCGAGGCCTACTTAGGGGACCAACAACAAGCAAAGGGCTGGGCTTTCTACCCTGGGAGTGGTGAGAGGGCCCATCTGGCTCCAGAGAAGTTGGCTTAACTCTGTGACGGTTTAAAGTCCAGATTAGAAAAATCCCACAATAAGCATATGGAACCCCTCTCCCATATGGGATAAGGTGATTCTCCTAAATCAGCGTCGTTTTCGAGGGTTTAATGTGTGTGCAGTTACTTTTCTTCCCACCTCTCTGTGTTCGAAGAGCCCCCTTCCTGAGACCTCTGTCTTCATCTTCAGAGATGGGTGTTCCTAAGGAAGACTGGCGCGACGGTGTAGACTCACCCACTTGTTGTCAGGCGTCACTGCTCATGAGGCTCCTCGAGCAGCGACTCCTGACCGCTAAAAGGGAGGGCAGAGCATCAGAGCAGGCCCTGTTGAAGATAAAATGTGATTAAGACAGAAAAATAACTGAATGGGTGAAAACCATCTGGGACGTCATGCAGGTTATTGGCCAAAAAGAATCTTTATGCGAAGTTGGCCTTGCCCCTGGGGAATCATGGCAGGGGAGAAGGGGCAGTGGGGAACAGAGGGTTTGAAAAGAGGGGCCTTTCAGGGCCAGGTTTACGTCTCTGCAGAATAAAGCTAACTTCATTTGGGAGAGGAAAGACTGAAAACGGGGGTGCTCAAGGGCATTTTGACGGTGCCGGTAGGAGATGACAGAGGCCCTGAAGAGGTGGAAGGGGGCAAGGGCCAGCAGATATTTGGGGACCAGGATCCCCAGGACTCGGTTTCCTCACCACTATGCCAGCATCACTGGTGACTGCGTGTGCTTGGCTGTGCCTGGCCTCCCACAGATTCCCAGGGCAGGCTTGGTGTGCGAGAAGAACGCTGCGCCAAGATCAGTGAATATTACTTAGCTCATGGTCCCCAGAGGATCAGTCCGCCTGTCATCCATCCCCCGTTTTGTGCTGTAGAAAAATGGAAAACAAGATTGACAATTTACTACCCATGACGTGTTAGGATTTGTTTGACATGGTTCTTTATCTATATAAGAAGGGTACAGTAAAAGTTTGAATCCTGGAAGTCAGTCTGCCCACGTGGCTGAAGCAGAAGTAGGAGAGGAGCTGTAATATAGACAAAGTTTGGTCTAATGGTCTAACATGTTGCCCAAAGGGTTAAAACAAAGGAGGTTCAAGTTCAGGCAAGATGCCAATAAAATAGAGAACAACTGAACTCGGACTAAATATGTGCATAATCTCTGTCGTGTCTGACCCCGTGCGACCCCGCGGATGGCAGCCCACCAGGCTCCTCTGTCCATGGATTCTCCAGGCAAGAACGCTGGAGTCAGGTGCCACGCCCCCCTCTAGGGCATCTTCCCGATTCGTGGATCAAACCCAGGTCTCCTGCACTGCAGGTGGATTCTTTACTATCTGAGCCACCAGGGAATCCCAACTCAGAGTACACTACAAAGCTACAGTAATCAAAACAGGATGGTACTGTCACAAAAACAGACACACAGATCAATGGAATTGAATAGAGAGCCTGAAATAAACTCACACACTTAACGGTCAATTAGTCTACCACGAGGGCGCAGGAGTATACAGTGAAGAACAGACAGTCTCCTCAACAAGCGGCAATGGGAAAACTGGACGGTTACATGTGAAAGGATTAAAGTAGAGCATTCTTGTAATGCTGTGTACAAAATAAGCTCAAAATTGGTTAAAGACCTAAATGTGAAACAGGAAGCCATAAAACTCCTAAAAGAAGAGATAGAACAGTCTCTGAGATAAATTATAGTAATATAGTTACAGTTTTAGGGGGCCTATCTTCTACAGCAAAGGAAGTAAATGCACAAATAAATAAATTGGGCCTAATTAAACGTAAAAGCTCTTGCACAGTGAAGGGAACCATCAACAAAGCGGAAAGACAACCTATTGAATGGGAGAACATATTTGCAAATGACATGACCTTTAAGGGTTAATATCCAAAATAAACAGCGAATATAGAATTCAATATAAAAACAACTCGACTCAGAATGGGCAGAAGAGCTAACCAATGTGATTGTAGTGGGGATGAGGAAGATGGAAGGCCCTCACGTAACAGCCATCGGGACGGCGGGGGTTTGAGGCAGGAATTATTGATGAAGGCCAAAGCAGGTGAGTGGAGGCTTGTTGAAGTTCAGTTCCGTTCAGCTCATCGCTCAGTCGTGTCCAACTCTTTGCAACCCCATGAACTGCAGCACGCCAGGCCTCCCTGTCCATCACCAACTCTCAGAGTCCACCCAAACCGTCAGTGATGCCATCCAACCATCTCATCCTTGTTGTCCCCTTCTCCTCCTGCCCTCAATCTTTCCCAGCATCAGGGTCTTTTCAGATGAGTCAGCTCTTCGCATCAGGTGGCCAAAGTATTGGAGTTTCAGCTTCAACATCAGTCCTTCCAACTAACACCCAGGACTGATCTCCTTTAGGATGGACTGGTTGGATCTCCTTGCAGTCCAAGGAACTCTCAAGAGTCTTCTCCAACACCACAGTTCAAAAGCATCAATTCTTCGGCGCTCAGCTTTCTTTATAGTCCAACTCTCATATCCATACATGACTACTGGAAAAACCATAGCCTTGACTAGATGGACCTTTGTTGACAAAGTAATGTCTCTGCTTTTTAATATGCTGTCTAGGTTGGTCATAACTTTCCTTCCAAGGAGTAAGCATCTTTTGATTTCATGGCTGCAACCACCATCTGCATTGATTTTGGAGTTCAGAAAAATAAAGTCTGATGCTGTTTCCACTGTTTCTCCATCTATGTGCCGTTGTTGAAGTATAGGATATTGTTTAATTTGGAATAGCTTGCTATAAAATATTTTTCAGTCACAAAGATAAATGTGGTGACTCTAGAGTGGAGAAGCCTGGCAGACAGCAGTTTGGCCAGGTGTCCAAGGGTTGGCTGGAGTGACATCAGATACCTCCCCACGGAACATGGGCAAGAGAAACCAAGTCCATGCTATTTCTGCAAAAAATATGTGTTCTGGGTCCGGCCATACGGAGACACTGGATGAACCCAGATTGAGAGGCATCCTGTGGGATGAAAGTCTCGCCATCCTGTCGAATTCAGGACAGACTGTGAAGTGTGGAGGAGTTCAGGAGGCATGGCTGAGAACGCAGTGCTGACCCCGAGTGCAGACCCCGGAGCGAGACGGGGCCCCTGCTCAGAGGCAGCAGCCGCGTGTGGCCTGCACACAGTGTTCTGACCTGCACACTGGGCTCTGTTGGAAGGGGTTTGTGTCTGTTTAGGGGATATACATGCTGATATCCTAAGAAAAGAAAACGAACAAGGATTCTTTTTAAAAATGGGCAGAATACCTAAATAGACATTTTTCCAAACAAGACACATGCAGATGGTCAACAGACACACGAAAAGATGCTCAACATCAGTGATCATCAGAGAAGTGCAAATCAGAACCAAAATGAGGTATTATGCCATCACCGAAAAATGGCTATCAAAAAAACACACAAATAATTAATATTTGGGAGGATGTAGAGAAAAGGGAACCTTCGTGCACCCGTGGTGGGAATGTAAATTGGTGCAGCCACTGTGGAAAGCAGTATGGAGGTTTCTCAAAAAAATTAGAAATACAACTATCATATGACCTAGAAATTCCACTCCTAGGGATATATCCAAAGAAAATGAAGACGCTAATTCTAAAAGATATGTGCACCCAGTGTTCATAGCAGCATCGTATACAGTTGTTGAGATACGGAAGCCATCCACGTGTCCTTCAGCAGACGAATGGATAACATGAGATACGCACACGCTGTGGAACACGCAAAAAGGATGAAGCTTTGGCATTTGCAGGAGCACAGACGGACCGAAAGTGAAATAAGACATAGAAAGACAGACAGTGTAGGACCGGAAGTGAAATAAGACATAAAAAGACAGACAGTGTATGATACACTTAGATGTGGACTCTTAAAAAAAGATACAACAAATTAATAAAAGTAACAAAACACGAAACAGACTCACAGGTACAGAGAAGCCCTGGGGAGAAGGAAGAAGGGAAGGGCAAGTTGGGAGATTAAAAGATACAAGCTGCTGGGTAAAATAAGCTGTAGAGTGTGTCGTGCAACACAGAGAGTATAGTCAATACTTTATAACAATTATAAATGGGGGATGACCTTTAAAAGCTGTGAATCACTATGCTGTACACTGAAAACATATATAATATTGTACATCAGCCATGCCTCAATTTTAAAAACTAAGAACTGAAACCTTCAGAAAGAGAGAACAAGGAGTCTTGAAGTCACACAAGAGGTCACTTACAGGAAGTCGATCCCACTGTGTGCTTTAGACCGAAAGCAGAGATAGCTAAATATTAAATCACAAAAGGAGATTTACACCGGGGCTGCCCAGATGCTTCCTCACGCATATGAGTGACTTGGAGCCACTGGTCCCATAGGGAAAAAGTCATCTGGGCTCAAGTGTGGGAAGGAGGAAGGCTGTCTATCAGAAATCAGCTCCCTCCATCCTGACCAGTGGGACTGCTCATTAACTCATTCATCAAACAGACACGTAGAGAACGGTCATAGTCAGTACCCCAGACCGTCTGCTGTCTTTGTGACTAAGATCGCAAGAGGCCCTGCCCACCGCGAAGGAGGAGACGGAGCCAGAGCTCAGCCCACACCTCCCGGGAGAGGCCCTGCCCAGGGCGGAAGCGTCCACGTGACTCACCCAGCCGTCTTGGCTACACACGGCCGGCCCCCAGCGACAGGCAGAAGCGGCCAGTCCACCGAAACCACTGGCGTTCCGGTCCAGCTCCGGTGCTGCACGGGGGTGTTTCTGCCTGTGGCCTCTAGCACAGACTCCCCGGGGCGGTGCCGACTGGGCGCGTGTGGTGGCCCAGGGCCCCTGCCGTCTGCACGCCCTGTCTGTAGCCATCTCCGGTCCCGCTCTGCGCACCGAACAGCAGCGTGGGCGGGAAAGGGTCTAAAGCGAGAGCGATGCGCTAGAGTACGGTGCTTAGAAGGCGGGCTACGTCTGAGGACTGGGGGACGAGAAAGGGCTTTCCAGGTCGAGGAAAAGGTGTGTGTTACAAATACGTCTCCTTAAGAGCGTTGTTGTCATTTTTACTTCCATCAGGGTTGGAAGTAGAGGGAAGACGGGATTGGGATAACCTTTGGTCCCTTGTAGACACAGACCAAGAGAAAAATACTGCAATTGGAGAGGATTTATTTTCCATAGTCGGCAGGAACACATGTTTGTAGAGAACATAGCGTGTGTATATATATATACATATATATATTTTTTTTAACTGAACACCTGGTAGGCGTCCAGTGGGTGGAAGCTATTCTGTCTTTAAAATCTAGCATCCTCAGATAGTGACAAGTATTGGTGAGGATGAGATTGGACCCCTCACAGATTGCCTGTGGCAGTGTGAATCCTCTTCAGACAACATTTTGGCAGTTCGGCTAGTGGTTAAGCGAAGAGTTACCATGTGGCCAGGTACTTCACTGCTGGGTATTTATCCAAGAGGAATGAAACCAGGTCCATGCAAAACCTGTACACAAATGTTCACAGCAAGACCATTCACAGTGCCCCAAAACGTGCACCATCCACGTGCCCATCAGCTAGTGAATGGGCAAATATAACATGGCGTATTCATACAGTGGAATATCATTTGGCAGTAAAAAAAAGAATGAAGCAATGAGGCATTCTTTGTGAAAGACGCCAGTTGCAAAAGACCACATGTTGGATGATTCCATTTATATGAAGTGTCCAGGATAGGCAAACACGTAGAGAAAGAAAGAGGAGTGGACGCCTCAGGCTGGAGGATTGAGAGGTACAGGATGTACCTTTGGGATCTTTGGGAAATGAAAATATTCTAAAGTGGATTATGGCTGTGGTTGTGTACCTCTGTGAACGTGCTAACAGCCACTGACGTGTGCTTGTAAAATGGGTTGATGATACAGTATGTGAATTACATCTCAGTAAAGCTGCTTTTTAAAAAATTTAGCTTTGACATCTCAGCATCTTGACTCCTTCCTACTTGCTGCAGAGGTGGGAGAGTAATGTGAATCTCCGGCGTCTTAAGTCCAGCCCTGTAAGGATATTTTCTGAGAGTTCATTAGGAATCATTGCTTAACTAAGCCTGGAATTGCAGTCCAGTAGCTTCTCAGTAGGAATGGGCCATCTGTGCTCCTCGGTGGATGAGCCTGTGCTAACAGACGCTTTCTATTTCAAAACACACATTGATTGAGGGCACGTGGCACTGCTGTGTGGCCTGAGAGAACAAGTTTTGATGTATTGAAAAATATTTTACCAACAGTATACTTCAGGTTATAGCGGTGTAATACGGAATGGCTTTAATTTTCTGCAGTCACTGCCTTAGCCAAATTTTGTCGAATTTTACTTTTGCGTCCCTTAACAGTATTTAGCAACATTCGGGCCACTTCCAGTTAGTCAACCATCAGTCTGGTCCATCTTTAAAGTCTGCTGTCCTGCTGATTTAAATCTGATTCCATTTCCCCTCCGTGAGGATGGAACAGGTCTGGTTCTGACCCCTCCTCTCTCCCTTCCCAGGGCCTGACTCCTAGGCTGTGGGGCAGATAGAGGATGAGCAAAGGTCTGTTTACCTCAGGCCATGCTTCTCTGACAAGCAGCCTCTTGCCGTCCACACCTCCAGATGACACGTGTCAAAACGCTGCTTCTCGTGGGTCGTGGGAGGCCTCAGTTCCCAGGCACCTGGTGTGAAAACCGGGCTGCCCTGGCCCAGCTTCCCCGGCCAAGCCCTTCCCCATGGGCACTGGGGACTTTTTAAATGGTCGGGGGCGGAAGTGGAGCGATGTCACCTGCTCGAGTACATACCAGTTTGTTACACACCCACTAATGTGAAGTGGACGCAATTTGCAGATAGTAAGAGATACAGTACCCTCTAGTGCCGATCGCACGAAGCCAAAGGCCTCCGGGGATTGTTATAGTGTGCGTGTGTGCTCAGGCGCGACCGGGATCTTTTGCAATCCCTGGACTGTAGCCCGCCAGGCTCCACCGTCTATGGAATTCTCCAGGCAAGAACATGGGAGTGGGTGTCCATTTCCTTCTCCAGGGGATCTTCCCAGCCCAGGGATCGATCAGAGCCTCGTCTCTTCCCCTCCTGCATTGGCGGGTGAATTCCTTACCAGTGTACCACCTGGGGGTCCCTGACTTTTGCAGCTGTGACTGACAAAAGAGAGTGGTTCTAACACAAATGTTGGGTGATATTTTAAGTAAAGGACTAAGGCCAAAGTTAGACAAAGAAGGGTGTCAGAGCCTCACCGCTAGCCTTGCCGCGGACCTCATGGGGACAAGACGCACAGCAGCGCGCCCTGTTCTCCGCCAAACAGACAGAGCGGACTTGTAAAAAACACTCTGAAGGTCAATAATGAATGATAATGATAAAAGAATTAAGAAATGATGAGTTTTAACTATTGATTACCTGATAGGTCATTTAATTGTAACTTTATATCACTTAATTTTTGAGAATGGCTGTTTCCGTTTCTAAAAATTTAAAATTGGCTGGCCAGCCAGCTCCAGAATCCCACCGCCCTCCCACAAAGCATCCTCTGAAGAGCCTCTGGGCTCTGGGCCCCTCTCCTGGGCTCGCCCCCCTGATCGGATGCAGGGATGCTGGAGACCTCCACCTCGGCGCTCCGAGGGGCGCTCCTCACGCCCCCTGCCGACGTACACCCCCGGCTGACGTACACCCCTGGCCGGGAGCGGCGCTCCAGAGCCGCCTGCTCACGCGCGCCCCGGCTTCACTGGTGGCACCTTCCTCAGCCGGTGGTGCCGAGCACAAGCTCATGCGGCCGAGAGAGAGTCAGACGCACCAGACGCACCGAACAGCAAACGCCGGAGTTTGGAGCAGAGACAGATCTCCTGCAGGACCAGGCGGGGAGAGCGGTGGCTCGTGCCCCCAGACCCCGAGCTCCCAGAAGGGGTTCAGCAAAGCATCAAAGGCCGGGGGGGGGGGGGGGGGGGGGGGGGGGGGGGGG
>SJYA01002998.1:284348-392240 GCA_006410615.1 Neotragus moschatus
CCAGCCCCGGGGCACCAGGAGGGGGGGAGCCAGGGGGGGGGGGGGGGGGGGGGGGGGGGGGCGAGGAGGCGCAGGGCTGATTGTTGCAGACTTCTTGGTATCGGAGTCCTTGGCTCTTGCAGCTGTCCACATCGGGTGTCCCCCTGTCCCTACAAACCTCCCACATGATGGATGATATCCGCTGTCGTGAATGCAGCCTTTTATCCCTGTGTGAATGAAGTGTTACCCCTTCAAGGTTGGAGCCTTGAGAATGGGCTCTGCCTCAGGCTCTGCACAACATTCCTAACTCAAACACAAGCAATAGAATAATACAAAGGTTAAAGTAAAAGAACAGATGTAGTATGGAGTCGGATTTGTTCTTCCCAATTACAGTGGCTTCGAGAGGAAAAAGCCTTCTTCTCCCTGTTCGGAGGTGGGAGGAGGGGGACACAGGGGTGCTGACCTCCACTCCCTGCACTGCACTCCCGGCAGGTTAGCACCGCGTGCCCCCAGGCCCCTTCTCCTCCCGCAGACCCCCTGTCCTCCCGCAGACCCCCTTCTCCTCTCCCGCAGGCCCCTGTCTCCTCCCACAGGCACCCTTCTCCCGCAGACCCCCTTCTCCTCTCCCGCAGGCCCCCCTCTCCTCCCACAGACCCCCTTCTCCTCCCGCAGACCCCCTGTCCTCCCACAGACCCCCTTCTCCTCTCCCGCAGGCCCCTGTCTCCTCCCACAGGCACCCTTCTCCCGCAGACCCCCTTCTCCTCTCCCGCAGGCCCCCCTCTCCTCCCACAGANGGGAGGGGGGGGAAGGTCAGGGATAGAAAAAATAAATGCTGAATATCTATGCAAGGAATACCCTGTAGTTACTAAAAATAATCAGCTTGATCTATTTGTACTGTCAGAGAAACACAACTTGTATATTGGCCCAGAGGAAAATGCAAGCTGCAGAACTGTGTGATTCCCACTGGGTTTAAGCATAAGTAAAGAAAGAAAGTCTAGAGCAATGAGCATCCAGCCGTCAACAGTGGTCACCTTGAGATGGGAAAGAGACAGAGATGGAGGGGAACTGAAGGGCAGAAGATTGTATTCTTTACATCATGCATGTTTCTTTATTCCTTGAATTTATTAAAATGAGCATAAGTTACTTTTTAATTTCATAGAAGATTTAAATAAATCCAGGCTAGACCAAACCATGGAACAAAAGTCCCCTGAAAGACACAAAACTGAGCTAGTCCTCCCTGTAATGCTGACCTACAGAAAGGCTCCGGTGACTTGGGAGCAGCAGCTGAAGGAATAAATGTTCATCCTGGGGATCGTGGAACAGCTTGGAGCAGCAGCGGTTTGTAGCCTGCAAGAATCCAAGAATTGGCAAAGCGCAAACCACACATTTCAATAATAAAGTTTAAAAAACCACCACCAGGGCTCCCCTGGTGGCTCAGTGGTAAAGAATCCATCTCCCAGTGCAGGGGACTCGAGTTCAACCCCTCGTCTGGAAAGATGCCACCTGCCAGAGCGGCTGAGCTCGTGGACCACAAGGGCTGAGCCTGCACTCCAGAGCCCGCACTGGGCCAGGAAGGGCGGCCCCTGCTCACTGCAGCTAGAGACGCCCCCGGCAGCGATGAAGACCCAGCCCGGGGACAGCAAATGACTGCATCCTAAGACCAGAACAGCCCGGAGAAAGACGAAAGGAAGGCCGCTGGGCTGTCCTCCAGGGCCCCCTTGCTGACTTGCTGACCACGCGTGGAGAAGAGCGTTCTGCGAAGAACCAGCATGCAAGGCCAGTGTGACAGGGGACGCCAGCCCCACGGAGTGACGGCCCTTCTGGCTCTTCCTGTCGTGTGTTCCTGCCTTGTCTTCTGTCCATCCATACATCCTCGCAGAAACACGGTGTTCACGAGCGGGAAGGAGCGACAGGGGAGCGGGGCAGGGCCCCACGAGGGCAGCCGTCTGCTCAGCACACCTCCCTAGGAGCTGGAACGTAGTAGGGCCTCAGCAGTGACAGCTGTCTGGAGCAAATGTGTGGGTTGCCCTCCAGTGGGAATTGTGAATCTTTGCGAAACGAGCAACTGAAAAGTAGTATTCTCAGTGCGGTGATAGAGGTATGGGCAGACCAAACAGAAATGGGGCACAGAAGCCTGCTGCAAAGCCCCTAGACACATCCCTGAGCAGGCTCTGCCTGAGCTAAAATTTGGGATGTTCACAGAAGCCCGCCAGGCAGAGGAAGTCAGAGAAGCAAAGGTCCAGAGAGCCGTGAGCGAGCAGGGCCTATTGGAAAAGCTGTGAGTCCGCTGATTGCAGGTTAAAGCATGGGATGGGGAGGCCAGAAAGGTTCGGTCTAGATCGTGATGTTCTCAGGAGCCGTGCTAAGGGCCTTGCTGGTTTGGGTTTGGTTTTTGTTTGATTTGTTTTATTGAAGTATGGTTGACTTGCAGCGCTCTGTTAATGTCTGCAGGATAGCAGTGAGTCGGTTATACACGCACTCTCTCTCATCTTCTTTTCCTTTGTGGTTTAGCACAGGACATGGAATATAGCTCCCAGTGCCACACAGCAGGACCTTGTTCTGTGTCCATTCTCTCTGCAGGACTTGGCATCTGCAGACCCCAGCCTCCCACCGCATCCCTCCCCTCCCCCTCCCCCTGGGCAACCATAGGGCTGTTCTCATGTCTGTGAGTCTGTTTTGTCATTAAGTTCATGGTGTCGTATTTCAGATTCCACGTGTAAGGGCTATCACGCAGTATTTGCCTCTCTCTGACTTATTTCACTAAACGTACTCCTGTCCACGCCCACCATGTTGCTGCAGATTGCAAACCTTCATCCCTTCGCATGACTAAGCAGTATCCTGCCTTATATATGTGCCACGCATTCTTTACTCGGTGGGCAGCTGGGTTGTTTCCATGTCCTGAGTTTTCTGAGTATTGCTGCTATGAACATTGGGGTGCATGGATCTTTCTGAACTATAGTTTTGTCCAGACAGATTCCCAGGAATGAGACTATTGGATCATGTGGCAGCTCTATTTTTAGTCTTTTGAGGAAAAATAAACATTTACATTCCCACCAGCATTGCAGGAGGGCTCCCTTTTCTCCAATCCCTCTCCAGCCCGTTCATTTTTGCCGCACTGCGCTGTGTTGAATGTGGGATCTGAGTTCTCCCACCAGGGACTGGACCCAGACCCATGCTCAGTGAAAGCGTCGAGTCCTAACCCTGGACCACTCCAGCATTTATTGTTTGTCGGGTATTCTGGCTGGTGTGAGGTGGTACCTCACTGTGGTTTTGATTGGCATTTCTCTAATAATTACATGAAATCCCAAGGACAGAGGAGCCTGGCGGGCAATAATCCGTGGGGTCACAGAGGAGTTGGACATGACATAGTGAATAAAACAACAACAGTAATTACATGCCAAGGACTTTGGATTTCATCTGAAGAGTGTCTTCAGGAAGGTGCTCCTATTTATGTTTTTAAAAGGTGCACACGAAGGTTCACTTGCTGTCCGCATTTTGAAAACTATAGCAGGAATTTTGTGTGTGCCTGACAATAATGCCTTCCTATAACAGCTGTGGGGCAGCTCCTGCCATTGCCTTCATCTTGCAGTTGAGGACACCAAGGCACCAAGTCCCTTATCTGACCTGGTGCTGGTGTGGGTGGAACCCAGATACAGAGGCAGGCGGCCTCGACCCAGAGCCCACCCCCTTCTCCCTTATCCTGGGCTGCTTTTCTTTGTTTCTTTAAGGACATACATTTTTTCTTAAGGAAAGAAAGTCGAAAAGACTTTTTCCCGTGGTTTCTCCTATACCACCTACCATCCAGGAGAGAATGATTTTGGGCCTTGCCGGTAGAACCCCTCTGCAGCTCAGCCGGCCGCCCGGCCTCCACTCCTCACCGTCAGCTGCTTCTCGCCCTCTGGTCTTCCACGTCTGTATAAATCTGTTTCCGGTTGTGCTGGTTTCCATGGCAGTTGCGGGATTTCTCTAGCTGCGGCGACGCAGGTGACTCTAGCCGCGCTGCGCGGGGCTCTCCCGCAGTGGCCCGTCTGGCTGTAGCCCACGGGTTCTGGGTGCGCGCTTCAGCAGTTGCAGCTCGTGGGCCCGGCGGTTGTGGCCCACGGGCTTCGTTGTTCCCGGGCATGTTCGACCTTCCCAGACCGGGAGTCAAGCCACATACCCCGAGCTGGTAAGCGGGTTCAGTCCGCCGAGCCAGCGGGAGGCCGCCTCCTCCAGTCAGCACCCGGATCTCCCTGCTCTCCTGGACCGGCTGTGAAGCCTCCCGGTCCGGGGTTCCTCGCAGAGGGGGCCTTCAGACAGGGTCCCGGGGCTTCCCTGAGCCTTTCCCTTCCGGAATCGCAGGAGCACCTCACGCAGGCCCCAGAAAGGGGCTGGGTTGGCGCACTCAGCCGCCTTCACGCCCCCCCCCGGCTTTCACTGAGCCGCCCGCTGCGCCTGGCCCTGCGGGGACACGGAGGTGAGCCAGGAAGTGGAGGAGAAGCAGAAAGCCGGGGGCTCCCATCACGAGGGGTTGCCTGACTTGAGCCTCCGCTCAGGCTACTGTTTCGTTGCTTGCATTGTGCCAGTAAAGAAGGCGATGGCGTGATTTTTACACACAGACGAGGTGACGCTGTTTAGGGATCCAGTCGATGGGAGTAAGCGTTCCCCGCTCCCACCGCGCGCTTTTCCGTTGACCGCACCGGGAATCCTGTACGGGGACCGCTCGTACTCACCACTCTGCCAGCTAGGAGAATCGAGTGCGTGCCGTCGCCTCACCCTGTGCCGTGAGCCGAGCCCAGTGTGAACAAGCTCCTCTTCTCAGAAATTCAGGCAATAGCGAATGAAAGAGAGCAGACAGTGCAGGAGACTTAAATTGCACTTTAGGCATTCGTGGACGAATTTGCGCGTTTCCTTTAGTGAACAGGAAGACGGACAGATGATCCTCTCGGAGACTGACAGAGACTTGGGAAAGCAGTAGCAGGCTAGCAGCCAAAACGATGCGGAAATTTTCCACTGTAAAAAGGAGTTGATAGAGAAATAAGGTTGAGTGATTTGTGTTTGGAGACTGTTATTTCATCCCTGGTGCAGCTCTGTCCATGAAGTATGGAACCTTACAGCAGGAGTCCGTCTTCCTTCAGGACATGATTATAAATATACTGTAGAAGGAGGATCTTATTCCTCCAGATTCACTGCAGTAGTCATGGACACACGTTTATTGCCTAGTTTCATTTGGTTACTTGTAGTCTTGACTGTCCTCTGTTCAGCAAAATATTTTAGCATTGAGCTATTTGATAACATGATGTTAAATTTTCATTTTATACTTTTATTTCTTCGTTAATACTTTTAAGATTTGCATAAATTTGCAAAGATGCACACAACAATATTCTTCACAGCATTGCTTATTAAGCAAAAAAAAAGAGTGGAAAGAACCCATATATCTCTAAACAGGAAATTGATTATTAATTCAGATTAATATTTTAAATGTTGCGGACTTCCCTGGTGGCTCGGTGGTTAAGAATCAGCCTGCCAATAGAGGAGACAACACAGGTTCGATCCCTGGTCTGGGTGGACTCCACGTGCTGCTGAGCAACTAAGCCCGTGCACCACAACCCCTGAGCCTGTGCTCCAGAGCCTGGGGGCCGCAGCTGCTGAGCCCAGTGCTAGAACCTGCGCTCGGCAACAAGAGGCGCCACCGCAGTGAGAAGCCTGCGCACCGCTGCCCTCTGCAACTAGAGAAAGTCCACACACCACAGTGAGGACCAGCGAAGCCAAACATAGAGGAATTGATTAATGAATGCCTTTTAAAATTTTACAAAAATTAAATAAATAAGATGATGCGCTGGGAATATAATAACCTTGTATGGAGTATAATCTATAAAAATATTAAATTACTGTGTTGTACACCTGAACCTAACATAGTAATATTGACATGTCAGTTACGCTTGAATTTAAAAAAACAAAAGTGATGAGGTAGGATGTAATTCCTGAAACAAAGTTATTCACCATATAGTGAGTATTTTTAAATGTTGCAAAAGCAGACTGACCCTTTTTTTCCCCTTGTATGTTTAGAAGAGAAGTCTGGAGAGATGTAAGTCAGTGTGTTAACAGTACTTCTTTCAGTGAATCTGCAGCCAGTTTTCACTTACAACTTTCTGTCTTATGTGTTGTGTGAGGTGGCTTTGTAAATTATTATTGTTTTTATATTTAGCATGTATAATTTTGCAGATGGAAAAATATTTCTCTCTTAAAAACTGAGCTTGAAAAGGTGAAAGGGACTCTGAAAGGAATTTACTGCTAATTACTTACGCATACAGAAAGAAGTCTGCGCAGTGTGTGGGAGTGAGGCTTCTTCCTCCTCGGCCCCTGCTGAAATAGTCTGGATGCTGTTCCCCACCCTGAGCTTCCTGTTCCTTGTCCTTTGCCTGTCTCCCTCTCTTTGTGGAGCAACAGCAGACCCTTGTTCCCTGTTCGCCCACCCTCCACGAGACACATTTGCATTAGAACATTAGTATCATTGCTCATTCTTTTGACTGAAGCCAGTCCTTTACCTTGACCGGTTAAGTTAGGAAGCTCAGATGGCCCCTTAGCACATGTCTCTCACCTCGGGTGTATTTAACCGAACAGCCGGCTTGACTGATGTAGACCTAAGCTCTGTCCAGGGTGCCCAAGCTCTTTGCCTTCCCGAAACTGGAACAGATGGTTCGTTTCAAAGGTACAGAAATGGGACTCACACCTCTCTTTGGCCCTTTGTAGACTCTAATATAAAGTCATTACTTGAGTCCGAACTGAAAGACAGCATTTTTTAAGGAGATACCTTACCAGTCCCATCTATTTTGTGTCTACATTTGTTTCCTCAGGTTACGAGGTTATCAGACTGCAGGCGTATTTTTTTTGTATTTATTACCAACTTTTGCTCATTTTTTCCCCCTTTTCTCTTTTGGTTCTTGCTTATCCACTTGCTCGGATACACACCAATTCTCAACACCAAAAGTACAGGAACTAAAACTCAAAGGGAAATGAAGGAGTGGCGGGAAACCAGTGCCTTCTGGGATCTCCAGAAACCTGAAGAACGCTTTTCAGTTGCTCTCAATGGTCCTCAGTAGCCCTGGATCCTGTCTGGGTGGAGGAGTGTCCCCGGAGCCTGCAGGGAGAAAGGGCTCCTGTTTCCTCCCGCGGCAGCTCCAACATGTTCAAGTTTGAGGCAGTGGTTAAGTCAGTGAGTGTTAGCTGTGAGTGGCGTCCTTCGCTACTTTTGTAACAGAGAACCCTGGCTCAGGCCTTAAAGAATCCACCTGCCCATGCAGGAGACGCAGGTTCAATCCCCCAGTCAGGAAGAGCCGCTGGAGGAGGAAATGGCAGCACACTTCAGTGCCCTTGTCTGGAGAATCCCATGGACAGAGGAGCCTGGTGGGTTACAGTCCATGAGGTTGCAAAGAGTGAGACATGCTGAGCGACTCACACTCACTCACTCACTCTCACACACACACACACACACGACACACACACACACGGCTTGAGCCTGGTGGGTTACAGTCCATGAGGTTGCAAAGAGTGGGACATGCTGAGCGACTCACACTCACTCACTCACTCTCACACACACACACACACACACACGACACACACACACACACACACACGGCTTGAGCCTGGTGGGTTACAGTCCATGAGGTTGCAAAGAGTGGGACATGCTGAGCGACTCTCACTCACACACACACACACACACACACACACACACACACGGCTTGGTAATTCCCAAATACCGAGGCGCTGTGCCCCAGCAGTAACCGGGGTGGAGAGCAGGCTCTGCCCACTCGCGTCGTCTTCTCGGGGAAGGAAACACTCCCTGACAACCAGGGGGACGGCGGCAGATATCTGCCTGCTGAGGCCCGGGGGGCTTTGTCTGGACCGTGACGAGGCGGCGGGGCAGCAGCAATGCGGTCCCAGGTGGGCGGCCGTGCTCCGGGCAGGCCGCGGCCTCCGGCCCCTCCGCCCGCCCCACACCCCGCGGCCCCGGCTCCGGGGGGCCGAGCACTGGCCCAACTGACCTGCCTCTGCTTCCTTTGCAGCTGACCCGCTGGTCGGCAGCATCGCCACACAGTACATGACCAACAGGGCGGAGCACGACCGGATGGCCAGGCAGTGGACCAAGCGGTACGCGACATAGCGCCGGTGGCAGCTCCGCCCAGGGCGCCCGCACTGCCCACCGGCCTGTCACCTCTGGAACCGTCTTGCGATGGAGCGTCAGCCAGCCCCACTCCTGTTCCTTTGCTCCCCACCCCTTCCTGTTTTATTCCCTTTTTAATTTCCATTAACTTGAAAGATCTGGTATTTTTTTTTTTAATCCCCCCCTCCACATGGATGGGAACTTTGGTTTTCAGTGCAAACAATGTCGGATCTGTAATAATAAGAGCTTTCTTACCAAGCTTCGTATTCCTGTGTGGTTTTGTTCCTTATTGTCCATTTTCTTTTGATCCTTCTTCCTTTTCTGTGATCTTCAGGAAGACACAAATTCAGAATTCTGTCTCATTTCTACTTCCATGTAGCGCTTAGGATTAATTTTTTTGTACTGAAGTCTTTATTGGTGGGTGCATGCTCCTGGGAACCAGATTTTGTACAAACGCTTCAATCACAATCACTGTGCATTACTGAAGACTCTGTTTATCGCTAGCCTTCTGTCCCTACACCGAAGGCTGCTGGATTGAACAAAATAATATGTATTTTGATTTACTTCAAGTGCTTGTAAATTTCTTAGGGACCTGCCACTTTTGACTGTGGATCAGTTGATGTACACTTGTATTATTAAAGCACTCAATAAATCACTGTGGCTGATAAATGCACTTCTGATAACCCAGCATTTGCTTTGTATCCTGGTGACCCACAAAACACTCCATGCAGCGAGGCTTGTCTAATTCAATTACAGGTTCGAGTGTGTTTTTTCATCTCAAACCCGGGAGGTCCCTTTGCAGTTGAGTTGCCAGCCGTGGAGGTTCGCCAGCTGTCAGTGGCCTGACGATTTTATGGTCGTCTCAGATCACTCTTGTTTGTGTATTGGCCGGACGTCACTTTCGCGTGGACGTCTTTTCTGCTACCACCTTCTTGATGCAACAGTTTGAATATGTGACTCCAAAAATAGGCTTCTAGTGAACTTGAGGTCTGGGCTGATCGTTGGGTTAAACCACTTTTGAGTTTATTTCTCTCTTCTTTTTCGTCTTGAGATGGCTACAGTGATTGCCCTTGGTTTGGAGTTTGTTTTTCCTCCATAGTTTTAGCGGAAGAAGCAAACTCAACTTGTATTAGTCGTGGTCAGCACGTTCAGAGACAAGGTTTGTCTGTCTGGCTTTGACCTTCAGGCCTTTTCAAGTCCGCACCTACAGAAGGCAGAGGAGGCTCGTGTGTGGCGTGGCTTGGAAGCCACACTGCTGTGCTTGCTAAGGTTCAGGCTTCTTGGTGTTGACAAGGCCTGTTGGAAACTCCTGCTTCAGCTAATTATAGTTATAAGCCCACCTTACAGCTCAGTCTCATTTAAGGAACCTCATTACTCCTAAACAGTAGGATTTACAACTGTAAGTTATTTATCTCTAAATATTAATATTTCTGAACTTCAATTTTAATAACTTAATCAGAAACATTTCAAATATCTGATTCAGAAGGTGTACTTTATGTTGCATTTTAGCAGTTGGAAAGAAATCCTAAAGAAAATAATGTTTAAATACTGTAACTGAGACTTTGAAATCAGTGTACTTAAGGTTTTTTTAATAACCATTTTACCACCCATTTTATTTAGATACAGTTTTCAGCTTACAGAACACCATACAGTTTCTGTTGCAACTTTTCAACTCTAGCAAGCATAACCACAGACAGTGTGTATGAATGGGCACGGCTGTGTTCCAATAAAGCTTTATTGACCAGAGCAGTTGGTGGCCAGATTTGGCCCACAAGTTGTAGCCTGTCCCTGCCTGTTACAGACCACCATAGACGGTGTGAAAAGAATCAGATAACTGTATGTTTAACATTTCTCTCCTTAAAATTATACAAACTTAATCAATTTAGTACAAGACATTTTAAAAAATTACCCAGACTGTTTTATTGCCTGCAGCCTTTCTCACCGTACGGTTTTCATGTTGACTTTAATACTTTGGATGAAAAAATTAAACCCTAAAAGCCTAAATTCATTTTCACATGAAATTTTATTGAACTGATTTTTTGTTACTTTTAACTGATTAAACCAGTCTCATGATGCTGACAGTGACTTTTATAGACAATATTTAAATTCAGTTTGCCTTTCTTCTTTTAAAGCATCGGCTGCATGGAATACACATTTTGGTGGTCTCTCCAGCATACTACATCTACAGCTCCTATCTGTCTGTACTTTAGATCATTTTAAAATATGTATTTTTTAGGAGACAAAGATTACAACAGTTCTAGTAGGAAATCCTATCAATCACAAATCCATATTTGCTATTCCATGAGGCATTGTCAGCTATTATGTCAATGTGATATGAAGGGCTTATAAAACTCCTTTCTCCAATGTTATGAACTTCAAGCACTTAATGACAAACAAATGTACCTTCCCTTCAAACTCTGAAGGCTGGACAAACTCCAGAGAGACCAAGAAGCTCTCAGTTGAGCCTGTTAAGTCTAGAGTTCAGATAACATGGTAATTTTACTTGAAGTCTATAATCAAAGCAGGCAATACAGTTTTAATAAGTTTTCAGTGCTGTTTGTAAAATAAGGTTTGGGAGTAGTTTAATAGTCGGAAAGCTAAGTAGTTTTGCTAGTAATTATGGAGATAATATTGACTTTGTACCCTAATATTGTTTAACTTTCCAAACCAGTTATTGCTGGTGGTTGTATTTTGTAGCTTTGTTAAATAAAATGCTGGCAGATCCTTGACTGAGGCAGGACCATTGGTTGCTGAGAAAGTAGTTTGAAATGATATTTATTGATCTTAAACCATTCCGAAGGCTGCGGCCTTAATTCATCCTAAAATTGAAAATAAATACAGCATTGTTCATTTGCTCCTCTACACAAGTCTGCAGGAACCAAAGGCGGCGAGTGCAGCAGCCAGTCTTTCCTTCTTACGATGAGAGGGAAAACCTAGACGTTTATCCTAGAATACGGATCTGGGAATTAGGGAGAAAGGAAGTCTTTATTCAGAGTGTGCTGCATGCCAGGCCATATGTTACCTAAGAAAACCTCAGCCCAGCTTTGTAGGGTGCAGGTGGCTATCATAATCTGAATATTTGTAACCCCCAAAATTCATGAGTTGAAATCCTAAGCCCCAAGGTGGTGGCATTACGAGGTGGGGTTTTTAAGAGGAGATTAGGTCAAAAGGGTGGGGCCCTTGTGATTGGAATGAGTGCTCTTATAAAAGAGACAGCAGGCAGCTCCCAAACCCCGTTCAGTCATGTGAGGACAGTGAGATGCTGCAGTCTGCACCCGGGAAGAGGCCTCCCCTGGAACCCAACCCCTCTTAGCACTGGCCTCAGACCTCCGGCCTCCAGAACTGCAAGCAGTGCATTTCTGTTGCTTATAAGCCACCCGGCCTGTGGCTTGTGTAGCAGCCCGAATAGTCAGACCGTGGCCCCACGTCACGCACAGCTAACAAAGTGCCACAGTGAGATTGCCACCCAGGCTTGACAGCGGAGCCCCTCCTGTCGACCACCAAGCCCGACACACCTCTCTTCTAACGACAGAGTCATACTGGAGAGAGAAACTGGCCTCGTTCAGTCCCACAGTCTGCACAGTTTGGGGCGGTGGGGTGCCATCTTCAGGAAGTGAGCCGAGTTGTTGAAGGGGGGACGTGGACCAGATGTGAGATGAGAAGTCAAAACCACGTCCAGTCTTGGAGGGGCTGCTTTACGAACGCCCAGCCCTGGGGAGACGCCCCTTGAAACAGCGTCCAGTTTCTCTGCGTCTCAGCCCTGCAGTGGAAACACTGCTCACTGTTACAGGCAGGGCAGTCTTCAATGTCTCTACACTTGGCGCTTTAAAAAGCAATACATTCGTAGAAAACAGACTCGCGGCTACGAAGGGGAAAGCGGTTGAGGGAGGCATGGGGAGGAGCTTGGGGTTGGCGGACGCAAGCTTTAAGTGTGGAATGGAGGGACAAGAAGGCCCTACTGCGTGCTGCAGAGAACCACATTCAACATCCCGTGATAGACCATAACGGAAAAGAACATTTTAAAAAGAACGTATACATGTGTGGAATTGAATTACTTTGCTCCACAGCAGCAATTGGGCTTTACCGGTGGCTCGGCAGTAAAGAATCTGCTTGCCATGTGGGCGATAGCCCACAATGCAGGAGACACAGGTTCAGTCCTTGGACTGGGAAGACCCCCTGGAGAGGGAAAATGGCAACCCACTCCCGTATTCTTGCCTGGGAAATCCCATAGACAGAGGAGTCTGGAGGGCTGCAGTCCCTGGGGTCGCAAGAGTTGGACACGTCTGAGTGGCTACACCACCACCACTCACACGACGGTGTAAATCAGCTGGGTTTTGCTTAAACTATCAACAAAGCAGTAACAGCAGTCGGTACTTTATACAGTCTTTTTTTAAAAGAAATGTGTTTGTAATTAATACAGAGAGCAGTTGAAATTGTACAGAATAATGCTACGAGAGGATTCTGACCTATACATGTAAACACGTCCCCTCTGTAAGGTCGCAGGCCTGCGGCACGGTCACCCCACACAGGCATCCCTGGCACCCCGTCACCGTCCTCAGAGGACGTCTGCCACAGGCTGAGCACTTCCAGCTGCATAGCATCTGGCAGTTGAGGCTGGCATCCAAGGACCTCCCGAGGTAGCCAGCATCTCCCACATCCAGGCTATCCCGGGGGAGCTCCTGGTCCCCTGGGCCTGGGACATTCCATCTCCTCTTTCACGCTCACGTTTCACCAGGAGCACTGACGAGCATTAGGGTGGCACGCTTACCCCAGTTTGGCAGGACTTCCCCTTTAAAACAGAAAGGCCCATGTCTCAGGGACGCCCTTGGTCTGGGACCCACAGGAGCTTTTGTGCCAGGACTGAATTTAAGCATAAAGTCTTATGTATCACACAGGGGCTGGTTGCTTCCACAGAAATACTCTATTTGAGGAAGCCACGTTTTACTCAATGTACAGAGATCCTGTTAGAAAAAATGTGCCCTCGATAGAAGCAACCTAGATATCCCCCGACAGTCCGATGAATGAATAACGAAGCCGTGGCACATACACGTGATGGGATATTACTCAGCTATGAGAAAAGGAACATGTTTGGGTTGGTCCTAATGAGATGGATGGACCTGGAGCCTGTTGTACAAAGTGAAGTGAGAAAGAGAGAAACAAAAATTAGTGCATAGATATGAAATCTAGAAAGTTCTGACGATCCTCTCTGTAGGGCAACGAAGACACGGACATAAAGAACAGATGGGGACACAGTGGGGGAAGAGGAGGGTGGGATGACTGGAGAGCGTAGCGTTGGAATGTACGCCGTGCCAGACGTAAAGTAGGCAGCCAGGGGGAAGCTGCTGCATGAGGCAGGGAGCTCAAACCGGTGCCCTGTGACAGCGTGGCCGGGTGGGAGGGGTGGAAGGGAGCTCGAGAGGGAGGGGACACGCAGGCCTGTGGCTGGTTCGTGTGTGACGGGTGGCGGAAGCCAGCACAGTACTGTGAGGTCATCCTCCTCCAGTTAGAGCGCTGAAAGGAGACGCGCCCCGCGGCGTGCAGGTCCTGCATATCTGCCTTTCATGTGCGGCCACCTTCACTCAGTCCCTGCTCTGCAAACAAATGAGTGATTGAAGCCAACTGCGCCCCTTCCTTACGTCCTCAAACCTGGCCTCAGGAGCGTTTGCCTTCCTATGAGGAGGCTTGCTCCTAATGAGTAGTCTGAAACATAATACGCCTTTCAACGGGATTTTTTTAAAAGGGAAATCCCTGAATTTTAAAAGATCTCTCATATAGGGGCCCACACAGGAGAACGGGGGAGATAATGTGACCTACTGTCTTTTTTTTTCTTTTTTTTTTTTTTCTCTTGAGTGGATTTTTTAAAAAATTTTATCAGAGTGTGGCTGGTTTCAGATGTTGTGTTAGTTTCAGGTACACAACACAGTGAGTCAGGTACACAAATGCGTATAGCTGTTCTTTCCTAGATGCTTCTCCCATGTGGGTCATTACAGGGTGCTGAGGAGAGGTCCCTGTGCTAGGTCCTTGCTAGTCATCTGCTTTGCAGGCAGCAATGTCTGTGCCGCTTCCAACCTCCCAACTTACCCCTCCCCCTGCGCCATCCCCCCCTTGGTTACTGGAGGTTTGTTTTCTACAGCTGTAAGCCTGTTTCTGTTCTGTAAGTTCATTTGTACCATTTTTTTAGATTCCACATATAAGCAACATCACGTGATGTTTGTTGTTCTCTGACCCCACTTAAGATGATCATCTTGAAGTCCATCCATGTGGCTGCCAGTGGCATTATTTCAGTCGTGTCTGATTCTGTGCGACCCCAGAGGCGGCAGCCCACCAGGCTCCCCCGTCCCTGGGGTTTTCCAGGCAAGAACACTGGAGTGGGCTGCTATTGCCTCCAATGCATGAAAGTGAAAAGGGAAAGTGAAGTCGCTCAGTCGTGTCCGACTCCTAGTGACCCCATGGACGGCAGCCCACCAGGCTCCTCCATCCATGAGATCTGCCAGGTGAGAGAACTGGAGTGGGTGCCATTGCCTTCTCCAACTCTTCTTTATGGCTGCTACTGAACATAGCAGCCAGTGAGCCCAGCCAGAGGATTCAGGCGGCTGTGGAGCCCAGCCTGCTTGCTGAAGTGGGAGTTATCAAGCATACGGTGGCATTTCTTATCTGTAGATGACAAAAGAAATCTTGGCCTTCTGACTGGGGGTAAAATTCCTTTAAAAGTAGTGGTTGTGAAAGGCTTGAGATTCTAGAAGGCTGTGAAAATCGTGTGCCTGTGGACAACAAACGCAGATTTCTGCAGCAGAACACAGAGGGCTTCTGTTTCTTCTTCACCAGCTCGTTCTAATTCTCTTTGGCGGATAAAAGGGTGATGTCTCATCCCCATCGTTGCCATTGTTATCTCAGTCATGACCCTCCTTTAGCACAGGGTGTGGGAAACTCTGGGTAAGTGTATGTCTGTGGGTCTCAAGCCCAGCTCTGCGTGGCTGTGAAAACCAGGTGTGGAGACCCCAGGGGCACCATCTTCCAGCCCAAAGGAACGTCGTGGCCCTCACTGCGGACTTCCCAGTTTGGCGAAGGAAGAAATTACCGTGTTTACACAACCAGAACCCTAAAAACTTGTGTTCAATGGACCTCAGGTCAAGCAAAATATTTTATGTGGCTCCACTGGATCTGAGAGAGCCTCAGGAGGAAAGCAAGAGGGACAAAGCAGGAGGAAGTGAGGGGGGCCCTCCAGTCGGTCTGGAGGGCACGGAGCCAGACGGACACCCAGGGAGCCACCAAGCCAGCCACCTGGTCAACCAGCAGGCCAGCCACCCAGCCAGCCACCAAACCAGCCACCCAGCCAGATACCAGGCCAGCCAGCTGGTCCCCCAGCCACAGACCTAACCAGCAGCCAGTCCCAGGGTCCCCAGCCCCCCAGCCAGCCACAGCGTTGGGCACAGACCCCACCCCGGAGCCAGTCCTCAGCAGCTCTGCAGCCCTTCTCTGCCTTCCTGCGGCTGGTCTCTGCTTGGATTTCTAGTCATTTTCTAGCCGAATTCAGTAGAAAAATAATGTTTGTTCACTTTGTGGCCAATTTGGCCAGAAAACATCTCTATTCCATGAAATACCGTGTCAACATGTTCACGGTTCAGAATTGCGGGCGCACCCCTCACGGCCAGTCGTATGTCAGGCTGGATGAAACTAAAACGTCACCCTCCTTTTCCTCCGCTGTGGATTCCAGCGAGTTGCCCTCATCAGGTGGCACTGGCGCTCTTAGCAGAAATGCCAGGCTTCAGAGTGAAGACCTGGCCCGTCCAGCGTCCCGAAGCCGTGCAGGCCCGAACCAGGGCAGAGGGGAGCGGAAGGAGTAGCGTGTGTGTGTCTCCCTCTCGCACACGCACACACACACTCAGACAGTCTGGCTCCCTCTCGGCCGCCTTCCTGAACCCTCTCCCTCAGGCACACCTGCCGACCCCAGAGCCGACAGCATCTCCTGGCGGCCCCCTCACACCCCAGAGCCCCCCACGCTGTCACCCCGCTCCCAAAGCTCCCTTCCCTCGGGCTCACCCCCAAACGTGTCTGCGCCCCGATGTGTCCCGCCCTGTCGTCTCGCCTTCTCCCTCCTGGGAGGATCTCCTCACTCATCTCACGTGCTTCCTGACGACCTTGACGTCCGTCACCCGGCATCTCTTGCAACACCAACTCCGCATCTCCACCTTCCCCCCGAGGATGGGTGCGTGGAAACCCCACGGGCGTAGCAAACTGTGTATCTTTAGTTGAAATTGTGCACCGTTTGCCTGTCCCATCCCTAGACCGTGTCCAGATGCAGGACCCGCAGGGATAAAAGGCCACATGCATCCTGCCAGGAACCAGTCACCCGACACCAGGTACGTTCTGTCCCCCGAACAGGGACAGCCAGCTGACTAGCTCCAGCCGGGGCATGGGAGCCGGTGAGCTGGGCCCCAGGGAGGCACATAGCCTCCCTCCAGACACGTGCCTGTCTGCCTGCTGGAAAGGACAACACCCGCCTTGTTCCTCTCCTGCGTTCTTAACCCAGAAATAGGAAAGAGTTCAAACTGAGTTACTGGCTTCCCTGGTGGCTCAGTGGTAAAGAAATCCGTCTTCCAATGCAGGAGACGCAAGAGACTCGGGTTCAGTGCCTGGTCTGGGAAGATTCCATACGCCGCAGCAACTGAGCTCCTGCACCACACCTCCTGAGCCCAAGCACTGCAGTTACTGAAGCCCACGGGCCCTCGAGCTGGTGCTCCACCACAAGGAGGGGCCGCTGCAGAGGGAAGCCCCTTGCGTGGCGACTAGAGAGGAGCCGCTGCTCGCTGCAACTAGAGAAAGCCCATGTGTAGCAACAGAGACCCAGGGCAGCCAAAATCAAGCAAATAAAAAATTTTAGTGTTTTTTAAAAAACTGAATTAAAAGAGAAAAAGCGCACCTGAATCTAACAGAACATTGCGAGTCAGCTCAACTCCAGTAAGACGTTTTCAATTTAAAGAAAAGAGGAAGAGAAAAGAAAAGTCAGGTAGGGGCAAAGTCGAAGCCCTGGATCAGGGGAGATTCACGGGTTTTCCCAAAATGATTGACTCTAGTGAAATTTATTTCAGGTATTTCACGGGTGCTTCTGTTTAAAGCTCACCCTGCCTTCCTATCTGCAGCAGGACACAAGAAGCCGTAACAGCCGCTGCTTTCCAGGAAGGGGGTCAGGATATTACAGGCTGGAACTGGGAAGAAAGCTTTTTACCAGCTTTAGCATCGTGTGAATTTTAACCACATGCAACTGCCGTACTTTCAGAAAATAAAAGCTACCACCCAAACAACACAACATTCTCTCCAGCAGACACTCGGAGGGCAGTTAGGTGAACCATCTTTACCCAAAGAACACCTTGGCTTTGGATAAAAATAGCACAAATGAGCTCATAAAGATGCTGGAAACACCGGTGCGGCCTTGTTGCCCACAAAGATGGAGCCCAGATGTGGTTCAGAGCCCTTTTTTTTTAATTTTTATTTTATATTGAAGCGTAATTGATTTACAAGGTGAGTTAGTTTCAGGTGGTTTGTGGAGGGGGTATTCTGTTTTCTTTTCTTTTTTTTTTTTTTTTGCACACCTCATTTCTGACTGATTTTAGGATGCCAAGAAGTGGGCGCTGGCTCGGACCCTGGAGGCTCCAGGCCACCGAAGGGCTAACTGAACTCAAGTGAGCAGATGGGTTCTGGCCCTGCCCGGTGGACTGGCCTTCACCTCTCTGTGGCTCCTGCTCCTCCTCTGCAAAGTATGGCTGTAAGGTCGCTGAGATGCTCTGATCTGTGGTCCCGTGTGGACGCAGGGCCGGCTCCCCCGCAGCTCCGGCAGACACAGCTTCTGCCCCTACCGCCCAGTGAGCTTGAAACGTGGAGGCTGCCTTCCTGCTCCCATTGTGGAGTTATTTGTCCAAATGCCTGCCGGCCCCCGTGCAGGTTAGACAGTGTGTTTTCCACAGGGCGTTTCCAGCCAGAGGGGCTAGACAGGAAAATGATTCAGGGCAATTTGCGGACAAACACTGAGTTTAATAGTTGTGTCTTTCTGTTTATTATGTTGGTGTCTTCTGTGAATTCTGTTTACCACTATCAGCCTCATGCTGTGTGATCCTCGCTCTCCACTTATGGTATAGAGTATTATGGTCTTGATAAAAATAAATAAATCAGAGGCAATAGCAAATAGTAGCAGAGGTGCAGGCTCTCCAGGAAGCCGTCACGGAGGTGGCCTTAAGCGCGCCTGGAGTTCGGGACTTCCCTGGCAGTCCAGCAGTTAAGACTCTGGCCTTCCACTGCCCGGGTGTGGGTTCAATCCCTGGTTGGGAAACTAACCACGTGCCAAAAAGTTAAAAGAAAGAAAGGAGGGAAGGAAGAGGAGGTGAACGAGGACTTCCCTGCTGTCCCAGGATAAGAACCTGCCCGCCAGTGCGGGAGACGTGGGCTGAGTCTCCCGCTCCAGGAAGGTCCCGCACGCCATGGAGCAGCTGAGCCCGAGGCCCGCGGTCACCAAAGCCCGGGGTCCAGAGCCTGTGCTCAGCGACCATGACAACAGCCGCAGGAGTGGAAGCTGGAGCGTCGCACCGAGGAGCAGACCCCCCGTCCACAGCCAGAGGGAGCCTGCCTGCAGCGAAGAGGGCCCAGCACGGCTGAAAATCAATAAATACCCTGCACCCCGTTATTCGGACCCCAGCCCCCCGATGCGTCAGGGAGACACCCCGAGAGCGGCCCTGCACCCTGTTATTCTGACCCCAGGCCCCCCGATGCGTCAGGGAGACATCCCGAGAGTGGCCCTGCGCCCTGTTATTCTGACCCCAGGCCCCCTGATGTGTCAGGGAGACACCCCGAGAGCGGCCCTGCACCCTGTTATTCTGACCCCAGGCCCCCCGATGCGTCAGGGAGACATCCCGAGAGTGGCCCTGCGCCCTGTTATTCTGACCCCAGGCCCCCTGATGTGTCAGGGAGACACCCCGAGAGTGGCCCAAAATACAGCCGAAAATCAATAAAATCAATCAATAGTTTTTAAAAGGGAGAAGTGATGGCTGCAGTTAGACACGATGCACTGAATCGTGTCCTCCCAGAATTCAGGGGTGCAAGTCCCAAACCCGGCAGAACCTCATTTGGGAGTGAAGTTCTTGCAGACGAGCTTTGTGAGGTTGTGCTGGGGTCCTCCAGGGTGACTGGCGGCACTTGGGAGGCCCTGCGGGCTCAGACACCCGGTAGCGGGGAGGCAAGCAGGCAGCCCGGGCCAGAATAATGGGGGCAGGCCCGCTCTCGAGGCATCTCCCTGACGCATCGGGGGGCTGGGGTCAGAATAACGGGGCGCAGGGCCGCTCTTGGGGTGTCCTCACGGCCCCAGCGCAGGTCCCCACGTCCGGGCCCCAACACCACGGGCCCAGTGGTCTGAGCAGGTGACGCTCAGCACCCGGACGAAGCTCGCTGAGACCCCCTTCCTGGCGGCTGGTGTGGAACGCCTGAACTGGCCTCTCTAGGACCTTCTCTTGTATGTTTTTCTTTTTAGATTACACATGTAAGCAAGAACATTGTATGATATTTGTCTTTCCCCGTCTCATTCGCTTTACTTAGTCTGACAGTTTCTTACAAAAGAACTTATTTACGAAACAGAAATAGACCTACAGACACAAAACCAACTCACCGCTACCAAAGAGGGAAGTGGGGCAGAGATACACTGGGAGACTGGGGTCAGCAGACACACACTCTGTGTATGCCTGTGGCCGATTGATGCTGTTGTATAGCAAAAACCATCATAATGTTGCAAACTAATTATCCTCCAATTAAAATAGATAAATTAATTTTAAAAAATAAATAAAAAAGACAAATAGCAAGGTCCTACTGTATAGCACAGGAAATTCTGCTGAATATTATGTAATAACCTACAATGAAGTAACATCTATACCTACATATATATATATATATATATATATTCTTTTTTGGATTCTTTTCCATTAAATTTTTTAAAAAATAATAGCATATATAATCACATCTTTATACATTTGCAAAAATTATTAGTTTTAAAGGGAATCTTTTATGCATGTTACTTTGTTGTCAAAGTGTAATAAAATAATATGAATATTATTACTGCACACAAATTCTTAAAAATGATGAATGCTTAATTACAAGAATCTTAGTAATGTATCTGGTCTCCACAATTGTAACTTGATTGTTGATCATCAAATGAAGCCAATAAATTCCTTAAAATAAAGATGACACTATTGTTTAAAAAAGAAAAAGGCGTTTTCTCTTGCCTCCACTAATTCTGCTAAGAGTCATCACCCACTAGAGGATCAGGGAAGGCCTCCTGGTCCTTGAGACATGGAAGAAATGGAAACGAGTCTATTCCGTGGAGAAAGACGACTGTGAACAAAGATGCTGGGTAAGGCCAGCCAGAGCCAGCACCCCCAAACTTCCAGGTTCAGAGGGGCAGGAACCAGCAGGGGGGTGCTGTCCATAGCAGACTTAGGAGAAGTTGAACTGCAGGCCGCAGAGCCCACTGGAAACCGCCGGAGATGGCAGGGCCTGAGCTCAGCGGTGCCGAGATGCGAGGGACCCCAGGGCCCAGGAAAGCCTCTGGGGATGATGGGGTGGCCTGGAGGCAAGGTCTCGGGACGGCAGGCATGGGGCCAGCCTGCCACAATGGACCTCAGAATGCTCCGGGAAGCAGAGGAACGTAACACTCGCCTATCCATGACTGAGAGCTTTGCGGGCTCCAACGTTCACAAGCCCTTATGGGTTGAAGACAGATTTTACCCCTTGTTTATAGGTGAGAAAAGCGAGGCTAAGAAAGGTTCATTAACTCACCCAGCATGCTACTGCTGGGAGTTGTAGAACTGGAATTCAACCCAGGCCCTCCAACCCCAAAGCCCATAAAGCTTTTTCAAAGACATATTTAATAACAATTTAATATGAGACTCTTGAATTCTTTTTTTTTTTTTTTACACTTCTTTCAAACTTTCTAAACATGCCATAAAAACGCACAGATCTTGGATGTTGATTTTGATGGATTTTGACAGTTGCGTCCATCTGTGTAACCACCTCCCAAAACAAGATGTAAAACATTTCATTCCTCCCTGAACATTCCTTTCTGCCTCTTTCCTGTCAATTCCCCTCCCGACCCCTGGGGACACATTCTGATTTCTATCTCTGCAGTTTGCCTGCTGTCAAGCCTATCTGAAGCGAGTGCCTAATCTGCTGTGTCTGGCTTCTCTCAGCCCATTCGGGGAGGATTCATCTGTGTTATTGCGAGTATCAGTAATTCAAAGCACTGTCTACCTCTGAGCACCTGATCAGCAGGTAAGTACTGTGTTGGTAAGACTTTTAAGAGTATCCGTGGGCTGTCCCTCTTGGCTTTCTCAGAAGCTGACCTGCATCCTAGTCCATGTGCCTGAGAGGAAGTCAGCGTCACCTGCAGAAGGAAATCCAGGAGAAGGCCCAAAGTAACTGCTTTCCCTGGGGCACAGCTTTTGAATTAACTTGGCCACATCACGGCTCTCAGACCACACCTTGGACGACAGCTTCTTGGTGGTCGTGGTGTTGTTTCCAATGCAATAACCTTTATCCAAAGGCACACTGAGTAAATATGCTGGGTCTGTGATACTTTGACCTCCAAGCAGACGAAAACACACCAGCAGCTTGGTCAACACGGCAGCGTCTTGTCTGAGATGACTTTATGGCACAGATTCGAAGTGTCCACCTGCGTGGACCCAGCTGGCCGAGAAGAGGCAGAAGCGCACCTCCTCTGCCCCTCAGCCTTCTGGTTACAGCTGCCAAGTCCCCAAGAGCCCGAGAGCTCAGGCTTTGTTTCTCCCTGGTGATGGCTATCTGTGTATTCCTCGAGGTGCAGCTTGAGAGCAAAGTAACTGTGAGCTCAGAGTTAAAAACTTGGTGATAAAGACATGAAGAGAGAAGGATGAACCTAAATGATCCTCCCCGGTCCCCTTCCCTAGACCCCTCTTGGTCCTTTGGTGCATTCAAAACAGACCTTCGCTCCTCTGCATTCTAGGTACAAACGAGCTTTATGCCTTCGTGTGTTATTACTTGTACATGTGTGTGCTTAGTCGCTCAGTTGTGTCTGACCCTCTGTGACCCCATGGACTGTAGCCCACCAGGCTCCTCAGTCCACAGGATTTCGCAGGCAAGAGTCCTGGAGTGGGTTGCCATTCCCTGCTCCAGGGATTCTTCCCAACCCAGGGACTGAACCCTGGGCCTCCTGCACTGCAGGCTCATTCTTCACTGTCTGAGGTGCCAGGGAAGCCCTGACTTGTGTGTACTTATTTTAATTGTTCAGTTGACAGTTTTCTGCCTGTGGAAACAGTTGACGTATCTTGGATACATCATAATATTTTTCCCACTAAAATTGGTGAGAAAAAAATTTTTTTGAATGACTTTGCCCTTAGTAGCAAATTCTCAGGGATGGATTCGTTGGTTCAGCAGGGACCTGTGGCTTTAGATTTCAAAACTGGGATCTGCAGACAATGAGCTTGAGTTGTCTACCCCATTAAGCTCCTGCAGTCTGTCCATGAGCGGGGACTTTTGTAAAAGCAATGTAGGCAGAAAGCAGTGGTGAAGAACAGCAGCTCCTTCCCCTCCCAGAGGCAGGAAGGCGGGGAGGAGAGGAGACATGCAGAAGTCTTGGTGTCCCCTCCAGGCCAAGGCTCACCACGTTCAGGGGCCACAAACACCGACCAGTGTTCTTGGCCGCCTTGCTGCTGCTGCTGCGGCTGCTGCTAAGTCACTTCAGTCGTGTCCGACTCTGTGCAGCCCCATGGACTGTAGCCTACCAGGCTCCTCCATCCATGGGATTTTCCAGGCAAGAGTACTGGAGTGGATTGCCATTGCCTTCTCCATTGGCCTCGTTAGTCAATAGGAAAAAAAATTTTTTTTTATTTTGTTTCATTGGACCTTTTTCCCCACTGGGAGTCAGTAGAAATTGATGAAGGCCAAAGTCGGAATTCAGGCAAGGCTTTATTGGGGCCCCTGCTCAGCGGGAGGGAGGGAGAGCAAGCAACAGGTGCCCTTGCTCACGCGCTCCCGGGGGAGTGGAGGGGAGCTGGGCCTTGTGTGGGTGAGGGTGGGGGGTGTCCCAGGCTCAGGGTGTCTTAGGGTCTGCCAGCCCCTTTGGTTGGTGGTGCTGAGTGCAGGGGCCATGCGCAGTGCCCTGCTTTTGCTCCCGGCTCTGCAGAAGCAGCAGGTGGGTTTCGATCTTTTCAGGCCTTATTGTCCATAATTTGCCCCAGCTGCACACACACCCAGTTATCTTTAGTCCTTTATCGCTTCTGTGTATTCTGTCGCTGGAGGAGAGATGTGTCCAGGTACAAACACTGCAGCCAGGAGTCCCAGGGCCCAGCCTCTCTCAGCACTGGGCATTGGCTCCTTGGAAGAAACCCAGGCCAGGCCCGCAGGCGGGAGGCCCTGATGGTCAGCTCCCGAGGTGTCTACAGACGCCGCGGCCAGCACCCGGGGGCTCAGGGCCCATCTCGCAGGACCGGAGGGGCCACCCCCGGCGTGGGGTCTTCGGTCACAGTGGCCCAGACCTGAGAGGACATTTCCCCAGAACCTCACCCCAGGGACTCTACCGCAGGGCAGGCCCCTGACGCTCAGCAGGCACTCACCACGTGGTCACCTCATTGGCCCTTCCTCGGCCCCTCCACCACATCGGGGCCTTCCCAGGTGGCTGCAGTGGGAGAGAGCCTGCCTGCCAGTGCAGGAGATGTAAGACACGCAGGTCCGATCCCTGGGTTGGGAGGTTCTCCTGGAGAAGGGATAGGCTACCCACTCTGGCATTCCTGAGCTCCCCTGGTGTTTCATGTGTTAAAGCAACCTCCTGCAATGCGGGAGACCAGGGTTCGATCCCTGAATTGGGAAGATCCCCTGGAGAAGGGCAGAACAAACCCCCCCAGTATTCTTCGCTGGAGAATCCCCACGGACAGAGGAGCCTGGTGGGCTACAGTCCATGGGGTCGCAGAGTCAGACACGACTGAGTGAGCACACACACAGTCCACAGTTGATGCCCCAGGACAGCGCCCCTGCACAGGGACCACAGACTCCAAGCCCACGAGTGTGGGGCCAAAAGGGTGTCCAAGGAGAGCTGGGGGAGTAAGCGGCAAAGCCCAGCTCCAGGAATGCTCAGGGAAGGTGACCAGGTCCCAGGCAACAGAGGCCCCCGGGGCCGGCGGTGGGTGTGTATCCCCGTGTGTGCATGTGTGCAGACGCCCACGTTGGCAGACAGGCTAAATCGAGAGCAGCTAGAGCGCAGAGCCAACATGTGGGCCTTACTTGGGTTCTCATTTTAAACAATCTGTTAAAAAATAAATTCTTAGAAGAGAGAGATGTGCCAACTTTAAGGGAGGCCTTTTGCGTCTCTGGTAATAATAGTAAGATCGTTATTTTTTTTTTAAGAATCCTTAGAGATACATCACGAAACGTTTGTGGATAAAATGATGTAGTATTGGGGATTTGCTTCAAAGTTATCAATGTCAGGGAGCTTATAGGAGAAAGATAAAAGACCAGGGGCTGTGTGTTCATACTGCTAAACCCGGGCAGTGGGAACACAAGGGTTCTGGTACTGTTTGGTCCATTTCTGAACGTTTAAAGTTTTCTGCAGTTGGATGTAAGCAAAGATGGGAGAGAGGTGGTGGGCACTTAGGAGGGGGTCACAGGCAGGGCCCAGGCCCCAGGAGGAGGGTGCAGGACCCCAGGGTGTGAGCACAGGCCAGGGCCGTGGCGTGGGCCTCGGGTCCAGTGGAGCCCAGAGACAGAGCAGCCGGGCAGAGGTGGGCCCGGCGGGGGCCCTGCCTTCCGCCTTGTGTCCCTGCATCCAGAGCAGTGTGGTCTGACCTGTCTGCGTTATCGCCTGTACTTGCCGGCCTCACCAGAGCAAAGCAGATGGAGCCGAAGAAAGGAAACAGAGAGAAAGGTTTACGAGGCCTGGGAAAATTAGGTGCGACTACCAAGGGTTCTTAGGAGGGAAGGGAGAAAAGCCGAGAGGAAGGGGGTTAATTTTGCTCCCCAGCTAAGACAGTGCAGATGAGGGAAGGCCCATTCACAGGCGCAGGGCCTGAAAAGTAGGGTGTGCTCTCAAGAATTCCCGTATGAAAATCTTACGTCTGCAAAGTGAAAGCGTGAGTCGCTCAGTCGAGTCTGACTCTGTGTGACCCCACAGACTGCAGCCTGCCAGGCTCCTCTGTCCACGGGATTCTCCAGGCGAGAACACAAATGGGCTGCCACGCCCTCCTCTGGGGATCTTCCCGACCAGGGTGGAGCCCGGGCCTCTGGAGTGGTTTTAAAATAAACACTGATGAGAGGCTGTCCTGTCTTGGTTTCTACTGTTTATATACTTGGGCTCATTCACTGCCTGTTTCTAAGAAGGGATTTAAAGACTGCTGATATTAATTTGCAGAGGTTCTCAGGAAACGTGTAAGCTTCAAAACCTCAATCACTATTGTGGTGCTGGCCAGACTTCCTTCTGATTCTGGTTAACATGATGGGCTTGCCTGGTGGCTCAGCTGGTAAAGAATCAGCCCGCAATACGGGAGACCCAGGTTCAATCCCTGAGTTGGGCTGCTCCCCTGGAGAAGGGAATGGCAACCCACTCCAGTATTCTGGCCTGGAAAAGCCCCAGGGACAGAGGAGCCTGGCTGGCTACAGTCCATGGGGTCGCAGAGAGTCAAGCATGGCTGAGCAACTGATACACACACGCATGTGTTGCCAACACCTCAGTCATTCAGGTTCCAAAGGGTGTTTTAACTATTGGGATGATAGAGAAAAAGAGATTTAGGGAGAAATCATTCTTCCACCTACGTTTTACATGGCCTGAAAATCTAGGACTCAAGAACTTGAGATAAGACTTTCCTGGTGGCTCAATAGATAAGACTCCTCCTCCCAATGCGAGGGATACAGGTTCGATCCCTGGTCCGGGAAGATCCCACACGCCAAGGAACAGCTAAGCCCGTGTGCCACAGTTCCTGAAGCCCGTGTGTCTAGAGCGTGTGCTCTGCCCCAAGAGAAGATGCCGCAAAGATGCCTGTGCACCGCAGAGAAGAGGGGCCCTCGCTCAGCGCTGCTACAGCCGAGGCAGCGGCGGAGACCCCGCACCACGGAAACTAAGTGAGAAATAGATGTATTCCATAAATAAAGAACTTGAGACAGACATTTTGGAGAAAATGAGCGTGGGAAACACCTCCCCTGAAAGACAGCGACCATGTCCACAAAGCCCGAAGACAGAGTTCTGTCAAGTTCAGAGCACGATTTTGAGTGTCCACCACGGGATTGACAGACTCTGCCTTCCTCTGGTACGCATTTACCAACTGCATGGCTTTCCTTCTGATCTTTCAGAGAGCGTGACCTTTCCCTGAACCTTTGGCATGAAGAGGTGGGCACAGGGCTTTGCCATCGTCTATGGCAGACCCTCACCAATAAGGACAGCCCCCGGGGACCAGCTCAGCAGAGCTGCGACAGCCTTTCAGGGCCCGTCCCCCAGGAATTTTAAACGCAGCCCGCTTCTTAGGGCCCAGGCCATGCGCCTAGGAGAGAGGCTTCAGTGGGTTGGGACTCAGACAGAGCTTCCCAGCTGGCTTGAGTCTGGGGTGGCTGTTTAGCCTCCGTAAGCCTATTGAGGATTAAAGGGGAACAGTTAGCTTCAACACTGAGCCCAGCATCGGGCCCTGTCAGGTGCTGAGGCCATGCGATTGCCAGTTGTTATTACTCCGCTGCTCTTGCTGGCATATTATTTTGCGGGCACAGCAGACAAGCGGGCAGCGCGCGCCGGGACCCCAGCCGGCGTAAGCCGAGGCCAGAAGGAAACCCGACCACCGCCCGTGCGGAGGCTGACCCCGCAGGCCCCGGGCCGCGGCTCTCCGCTGCGTCCAGCCAGCTCCCACGAGAAAGGGCTTCTAGAGAAAGTGCCTTCCGGCTGGGGGCTTGCTGCGTTCCTAAGCTGGCTGCCTCCACGAAGAGCCACAGGGAGAGGCAAGGAGGACACCAGCTTTCTGCTCCAGAAATGTTTCAAGAAAATTCTCTTTGGGAATTCCCTGGTGGTCCAGTGCCAACAACCCAGGGCTTTCACTGCCCTGGCCCAGGTTCAATCCCTGGTCAGGGAGCTAAGATCCTGCAAGGAGCACAGCAAACAACAAACAACAAAAAAGAAGAAAAAGAGTTATCTTTGCAATAATTGTTGATGTTATTGTTCAGTCGCTAAGTCATGTCCAGCTCTTTGCAACCCCGTAGACTACAGCACGCCACGCCTCCCTGTCCATCACCAACTCCCGGAGTCCACCCAAACTCATGTCCATCAAATCGGTGATGCCATCCAACCGTCTCATCCTCTGTTGTCCTCTTCTCCTCCTGCCTTCAATCTTTCCCAGCATCAGAGTCTTTTCCAATGAGTCAGCTCTTTGCATCAGGTGGCCAAAGTATTGGAGCTTCAGTATCAGCCCTTCCAATGATTATTCAGGGTTGGTTTCCTTTAGGATTGACTGGCTTGATCTCCTTGCAATAATTAGGTTATGTTAAAAAAAAAAAAAAAAAGAGGGAAGAGGGAGAGAAGCCTGAACATAGTTCGTGTTGTGCAAATTAGCTCATAATTAGCTTATTTAAAATTTCAGAGATAAAACTTCTCAAGCAGAAATTTAGAATTTTCTTCCTAAATGTATGATATGCAGCTTTCATTGTCCAAACAGCTCTCTCCTAAGACTGACAGCTCATTACCTCCTTCCCAGGAAGGGAGTTTTTCTCATTTCAGACTCTTACAAATGAAAAGAAACAGGGCCCTAACCTTTTTATGGCGGGAGTGAAAATGCTTTGTGTAGGTAATTTGAACACAAGCTAGAATTTTCCAGGTGATTTTATATCATTCCCATAAACTTTTATTGAATTAAGATAATAGTGCTTTGAATTTATATGTCACATATTTTTAGAGGGAGCAAAGCGCACTCATATATATCCCCTTGATTTTAGAAAAATCCCCATCAAAGACTTCAAAAACAAACTTACAATTACCAAAGGGGAAAGGTGGGGGGAAAGGATAAATTAGGACTGGGGACTAACATCCTCGCAATGCTGCGTATAAAATAGATAACCAACAGAGACCTACCATGGAGCACAGGGAAGCCTTGTCAATACTCTGTAATGACCTAACGGGAAAAGACTATGAAAAAAGGGTGGATATACGTGTAACTGAAGCACCTTGCTGTGCATCTGAAACTAACACAACTTTGCAAATCAGCTACACTCCAGTATCAAATTAAAACCACATTTACAAAACTCCTGTGAAGAAGGATCTATCAAGCCCTGTCATCCTTATAAAACAAAATCTACGTTTTCAATGTTTTTGCCTTTCTCTTTAGTCCAAGATATGTTTGAGCCCCGTAAGAAATTCTTTTATTCACAAAAGAATTCCCTCGTAACTGCTAGAAACACTTTAATTTCATTCTACGATACTGCTCTAAAACTTCTATATGCCTTCATGAATTCTGACTTTGAAGCTGCAACTTCTGAAATCTTACTTTCTCTTTTTAAACATCAGTCTCAAAAATAATCTTTTTCCACATTTAAAAGATCAGAGGAACTGTTTAAACCCATCTTTAAGACAGGAACATGATTGAATGTCAGTCCTCCTTTTCACAGATGCCTCAAACTATAAAAGGAACTCCTTGCCTTTTCATTGTGAAGAATTTATTGGAAGAAGTGACTATTCCAGTCACTCTAGGGAGCAATTTAGAAAGTTGTAACATTTTCCCCGATTGTGGGTTTTGCCAGAGGAGGGAAAAAAATATTAATGGAAGTTGCCACTGTCTCAATCATCGAAGACTACGGGGTGGGGGGTGTAACTTTGAGTGCAAATGTGTTCATCAGGGGAAAGCTTTCTAAAAGTTAAGGTATAATTCACATACAATAAAACTCATCTCAAAGAGAACAATTCAGTGGGTTTTAGTATGAAGTTGTGCAACTATTTACCACTGTCTAATTGCAGAACATCCCAAAATTCCAAAAAGAGGCCCCTTACCCCCCAGACCCCGGCCATCACGCACCTGCTTCCTGTCTCAAAGAATTCACCTGTCACGGGCATTTCCTACAAGTGGACTCACACCCCCGTGGCCTTTTCTCTCTGGCTTCTTTCACTTAGCAGGTCCCCATAGACTCATTGGAAAAGACTCTGATGCTGGGAGGGATTGGGGGCAGGAGGAGAAGGGGACGACCGAGGATGAGATGGCTGGATGGCATCCCTGACTCGATGAGCGTGAGTCTGAGTGAACTCCGGGAGTTGGTCATGGACAGGGAAGCCTGGGGTGCTGCGATTCATGGGGTCGCAGAGAGTCGGACACGACTGAGCGACTGAACTGAACTGATAGTAGCTTGTACCATGTGTACCCATCCATTTGGTTTTATGCTGGGCAGTCACTGTGTGGACAGACACACTATGTTTATCTGTCCATCAGTTGACACCATGTGGCTCACTTCCACTTTGAGTCTACCGTGAGCAATACTGCTGTGAGCATTCAGCTGCAAGTGTGTGTGGATGTACATTTTCAGTTATATCTCATTGTGTAGGTCATCAAGAAGGTTTGCAAGGTGGGATGTAACTGTTTTTCCCCAAAGACCAAACATCTGCTACTTGACGGAGGCACTGCCGCGACTTATTTCTAAATCCGCCCCTTTAGCAGCGCACCATGCGTCCTCTGTGTGGTCGAGATTCGAGCAGTGAGTGGATGGTGAGGACGGGCTCACAGGGCTGTCCTCTCGGGCACTCCTACTCTGCCCCCGTCTCACCGCAGCCCCAACATGCCCTATGAGCCACACGCGCGGACGGCGGGGCCTCCACCGCGCCGCCCGGCCTCCTGAGACGGCAAGGCCAGAGGCGGATCGGAGCGCCGCCTCGCACCCGCGTCCCCTGCTTCCAGCCCGCCGCGGCCAATGGCCGTCTGCAGCAGCTCCCCGGGGGCTGGAGGGAATAAGCCGAGCCCAAGCCCTGAGTCGAGTTCACCCACACCGAGGCTGGGGTTGGGCTTTCGAGCTCTGGGCTTGGGCTGTTCAATCTCCCCTTCCCATGCCCCCCGACCTTCCTGAACCTCCAAGACTCCCACTCCTCCCTGGAGTCGGGCAGCATCTTCAGCCCCGAGCAGGGCCGTCTACATTCTTTTCCAACAGGCTGAACACTGACTGACCCAATAGATGGGGGAAAAGCAGAAACAGTGGCAGATTTCATTTTCTTGGGCTCCAAAATCATTGCCAGTGGTGACTGCAACCATGAAATTAAAAGATGCTTGCTCTTTGGAAGAAAAGCTATGACCAACAAGGTATTAAAAAGCAAAGACATCGCTTGGCCAACAAAGTCCCTATAGGAAATTCCTATAGGAAAAAACCCCTATGGTATGGTTTTCCCAGTAGTCACATATGGATATGAGAGTTAGACCATAAAGAAGGCTGAGTGCTGAAGAATTAATGCTTTCAAACTGTGGTGTTGGAGAAGACTCTTGAGAGTCTCTTGAAGAGCAAGAAGATCCAACCAGTTCATCCTAAAGGAAATCAGTCCGAAGTGTTCATTCATTGGGAGGACTGATGCTGAAGCTGAAACTCCAATACTTCAGCCAGCAGATTCGAAGAGTTGAGTCATTTGAAAAGACCCTGATGCTGGGAAAGACTGACGGATGAGATGGCTGGATGGCATCACCGACTCAATGGTCATGAGTTTGAGCAAACTTTGGGAGCTGGTGATGGACAGGGAAGCCTGGTGTGCTGCACTCCATGGGGTCGCAGAGTTGGACACGACTGAGCAACTGAACAACAAAATGAGCTTGGCTCTGAGCCCTTGTTTCTGCTGAAGGTGGAAAACCTAATCTTGCCAGTTCAAAACAACTGATTGCTTTCAGCATCAAAACCCTGCCCTCCTGGAATAACTGCTCCTCGTGTAGCCAAAGTGATAGGCGGCTGCCCCAGAGTGTGCCCCTGTTCCCCCAGCCTCTGCGTGGCCTCTGTGACCACAGCTGGGCCATCAGGACTGGCACGAGAGGTGCGCCTGGGACCACTCGGCCCCTCCAGTGGGATTCTCCTGGATGACTGGCATCCCCGGCCACAGCCTGGAGAGGCAGGCCGTCCGTGCTTTGCCCTCCAGTGCCATGACCTGTCAAAGGTGTCTACACCTCCACCTGTGTTTTGGGGCCCACTCCAAGTCAGAACCCCAGAACGCTGGGGGCATCTCAGGGACCCCGCCTCAAAACTCAGGTCCTTCCTCTGCACACTCCTCCTCTCCTGAGGCGGGGAGGCGGTGTTTCCATGGCCCCTCCTCCTGGATGCTCCACACAGGGGGCGGTTCTGGATGTGTGCTCTCCGGACCAGTCCGAGCAGCATCCGACCCCAGAGGCAGGCGCCCCAGAGGCCAGACCCAGGTGCTGGGGGCCGCTCTGGTTCAGGTGTCCCGGGCCCCCCACCTGCAGCTCCTGACAGTGGAAACCAGGGCTGGGGCATTCCCTGGGGGTCCAGAGAGGACTTCGTCTCTCACAGCTAAAGGCATGGCTTTAACCCCTGGTCAGGGAACTAAGATCCAACAAGACACATAGCCAAAACCAACAGCAAAAAAAAAAAAAAAAGAACTAAAAAAAAAAAAAAAAAAAAAGAATGAAAGGGCAAGGAAGCCGGAAGTGACGCAGACCAGCGAGGAACCGGAAATGACCGCACTACGCCGGAAGTTTACCCGTTTCCAAGGCGCCGGCTCCTCCCCGCCCCCGAGCTCCAACCAGGTAGGTGGTGTCGGGACGCTGGAAAGCGACTCGGTGGAGCGGGTGCTCGCCGACGGCGGCCGCCGCCACAGNAACCAGGCTTTCAAAACTTATTTCCATTTTATGTAGTCAAAGCCGAGAGCCAGCTCAAAGCCACACTTTATTTCAGCAGCCTTCATGAGAGATGATGGACCACAACCAACTGCATGCGTGGCAAGTGTACCATTTGACAAGTTTTGACTTACGTAAGCATCCAGGGAACAGCAGCCCGCTCCAGTGTGCTTGCCTGGAGAATCCCAGGGACGGGGGAGCCTAGTGGGCTGCCGGCTATGGGGTCACAGAGTCGGACACGACTGAAGTGACTTAGCAGCAGCAGTAGCAGCAAGCTTCCAGGAAACCAGCTCCCCAACCAAGATGATAAAACGACTCCATCACTCTGAGAAGCTTCCTGTCATCAGGAGTTTTGCTTCTAGTGTTGACAGGTTTCTCTTTCTGTCCTGGACAAGCGTCAGCCCATCTCCATGGTGGGAGATGGAGGAGCTGCCCAGAAAGAAGACCCACTGGCCGATGATGCCAGCCTTGTCTCAGTACAGAGTCGCTCTGCACTGGAAGCTCGGAGGGAGTCCTGGCTTCTGAGGCCCAGAGAACAGGACAGGCACTTTCCTGACCCCGGGGTCTGGTGCAGCGAGGAACCCGTGCACTTATGACCAGCAGAATATGTCTCAGCAGAGTGCCCGGGAGAGAACTGCAGGGGGCTAGCCTGTTGAGACTGACTACGTGCCAGGGCTGGGCCTGTGAGTGGAGCCCCAGGGCAGGCATGGACGGGCTGGATGGGCCGCAGACAGGACCACAGCCGCGCTCCCAGGGCTCCTGGAGGCCTCGGGGCCCAGGACCCCCGCCCAGGTCTTCCTCACTGTGTCTTTGACCATGGGCAGCTTCCCATCTTCTCTTACGTCACTCTTTAGTTCTCTCTGTGCCCATGAGGTTTTTAATAGTCATCTCTGTTCAGCCTGTGGGCTTATGAGCCCAAAACCCTCAATTTGGTGTGCAATGTATGTCACAGTCATTTTTATTTTTAAATTCATTTATTATATTTATTTTTGGCCACACCCTGCAGCTTGTGGAACTTCCCCAGCCAGGGGTCAAACCCGTGCCCCCTGCCTCAGGAAAATGGAGGCTTAACCGCTGCACCACCAGGGAAGTCCCTGGCACAGTTCATTTCACTTCGTGAAATTGACTCAGCTCTGACTCCGCCCTGACTTTCCCCAGAATGGAGACATTCGGTCTCAGGCTCAAGGGACGCTGTTCTGTCTTACTGTTCCCGGGAATCTAACAATGCTGTTTTGAAGACACTTTCTCTCCCTGTGGAAAGTGCTCCCGGAACTCTGCATTGACTCTTTTCTGTTTTCTTCTTTTCCTTTTCCTGCTTCATGTGCGGTTAAGATGCCCAAGAGAAGCTATTCCAGCTGACTTCACTGGGTGTGAGGACATGAGTTTATGGAAGTTCTTAAGGACTTTTTGCTTTCCTGATACAAGGCTTAGACGCAAGCAGACAGCCCTTGTTCTTCACCTCTTCTTCTAGTCTGGCTGTGGATGGGATGGCCGGAGCCCTGGCCACCTTTTTGCAACCATGATGGAAAGCCCAAGGAAATCTCAGAGTTACACACTGTGTTAGTCTAGGTCTGTCAAAAAGCAGGTGCCTGCTGGCTCAGACAGTAAAATGTCTGCCTACAATGTGGGAGACCCAGGTTTAATCCCTGGGTTGGGAAGATCTCCTGGAGAAAGAAATGGCAACCCACTCCAGTATTCTTGCCTGGAAAATCCCATAGATGGAGGAGCCTGGTAGGCTATAGTCTATGGGGTTGCAAAGAGTCGGACATGACTAAGCAACTTCACTTACTTAAATGGGATTAAACATGCACGGATTTCATTAGGGGAAATGCCTGCACGAGGGGAAGTAGGAAGGGGTCTGAGGAAGACGGGGAGAGACGTCAAGATTTGACTGAGTCTGACCCCAAATGAAGACGAGAGGGAGAGAAGTTTGCACTGTCAGGTGAGTGTGCGCTCCTCGGTTCTGTCTCATCACAGCAAAGATTTGAAGTGACGGACAGTGAAGCCCTCGGTGCATCACAGCTCTCGGGTCTTGGACAGACTGTGTTATAGCTCTTAGACAAATCAGTGTTACAGCTCTATTTTATTCAGACGATAGCAGGAGAATCCATCCTCGAAGCGTGAGGGCATGCCAACCCAAAGACGGGAAGAGAAGAGAGAGGAGGAGCGTGCTAGCTGCGGGGGTGGGGAGAGAGAGAGAGAGCCCTTTGGCTCCTCTCTTTGTGTGTTTTTACCTCCCCCTGGGCCTGCCCTCTGCAAATTGGGCTGGCCAGGAGTGCCGTTTGTTGTACCTGAAGTCCTCATCCCCTTGACCTTCCCTTGACCTTCCTTTGTTCTATTTTCTCGGGCTTTTCCCTTCCTTGTCTTTTAGCCACCGCCACTTTGGACTCCTGCTTCCTGTTCTAACTACCTAACATCTAAAGAAAGTCCAGCGAAGCCATCGGGGAGTCTTCAAACCCAAGTTGGCCATCAGGGGAGACCCAGGTCTCCTAGGAGGGGTCTGTGCTGGTACCTGTGACGCTCCACCATTGGGAGGGAGTCGCCCATGGCTTAGGCACAAACATGGCGATGAATTTTTAAATGCCAACAGATGGAGCCCTTAGTCAGTTATGTTCCCTGCAGCTGCAGGACCGGAAGGCGTATTCCTGCAGCCACACACCAATCTTTGCATTGCTGAACCATCGCCCCAAACTAACTTCCTCTGGAACATTGGCTACCAAAGAAAATAAGTTCCTACGCGTCTGTAGAGGCAATGTCCTATTTTCTAACTGGCCTCACTGCCTGCGTTCCTGACTGACACACCCGTCACTGCCCCACGAAGCCCACCCCCCACTGCTGCGGGGTGCTCNATATATGAGCCAAATTGTGAGCCCAGGCATCCTAGACTAGACCCAGTTTTGGAATCATATTATTATGCTTAGAATATAATAATTCCCCAACAAATATTTGTTGAAGGAATGAATAAAGCTCGTTAATTTAGTGAGTCGATAAATGCATGACTGGCTTGCAGTGCTGGGAGAATCGAGCTTGAAGATGTGTATAAGAGACAGTGCTCAACTCTGTCTCCCTCAGCCTTGAACTCCTGCCAGCACCCAGCCCTCAAGGTTCCACCCTCAACCCCAAGCTGAAAGGCCTTATCAAGTTGTTCTTCCAGACCAGCACCATTCCCCGCCCCCAAAAGAATTCTGGAGCCAGGTGGTAAGATCGAGATTCCAGCTCACTGCACAGGTCCTTGCAAGCACACGCACGCGGCCACTGCAACTGTTATCAAGGGCAGGGTACTCAGCATCCCCCGACATGTACAAACCACTCAAAACTGGGACTCTATCTTTCCATGTGTAATTCAATTTTGTTACAAATCATTTAAAAATATAGAAAATTATCCAAAATAACACTCACCAAAAAACCATGTAGGTTTAACAAATGGTAAGACGATTGAATCTTCTTTTGAGAAATAAATTATTACAGCTGATAATAATGACAATAATTTCAACATGTATGGAGTGTTAAATGTGTGCCAGCCTAGGTACTAAGTACTTCATATGTATCAACCCCTTTAAATCTCACAAAATCTGTGAAGTATGTATTACTATTGTCTCGCTTCATAGACAAAGAACCTGGGCACAGAGGTGGTAAGTTACTAATAAATGAGATTTCCCTGGTAGTCTAGTGGTTAAAACCCCACCTTCCAATGCAGGAGGCCCAGGTTCGCTCCCTGGTTGGGGAACTAAGTTCCCAAATGCCACAGGCTGCTGCCAAAACAAAAAAAATTTTTAGAGAGATATATAAATATATGAGCCAAATTGTGAGCCCAGGCATCCTAGACTAGACCCAGTTTTGGAATCATATTATTATGCTTAGAATATAATAATTCCCCAACAAATATTTGTTGAAGGAATGAATAAAGCTCGTTAATTTAGTGAGTCGATAAATGCATGACTGGCTTGCAGTGCTGGGAGAATCGAGCTTGAGGAGGTGAGATTTTGGGGAGACCACCCAAGCCATGAGAATCGTCCATTTCTGTTGAAATGCAGTTAGCTTGGGCCCCAGATGCTTTCTGACTCTCTCATCTGGCGGCTCCCTGCAGGGAGAGCCGCCCCTCTTGTATTAGCTGTTGCCGCCGCCGACTCATCCCAGCGTTAGGTGGCTGAAAGCAAAGGGCCTGTGGCTCAGCTGGGGACGGAGCCCCTGCCACGCCCCCCGAAGCCCCGGGTGGGTCCCTGGAGGACCCGGAGCCAGGTCAGGGGGCGTCCGGTCACCTGGGGGACCCGGAGCCAGGTCAGCGGGCGTCCGGTCACCCGCCCTGCAGACTGTGGCTGAGGCGCTGTCAGCAGGCGCTTCCTTACAGCACGGAGGCTGGGCCCCAAGGGCGAGCGACAGAGAATTAGGCAGAACTGTGTGAGCTTTGATGACCTCGGAAGTCACGTGGTATCACTTCCACCTCAGTCTCCTGGGCGGGGCAGTTCCCCCGGTCAGCCTGGGTTCAAGGGAAGGGAAGGCAGATGCTCCCCCTCGGTGGGGGCACGTCACCCTCACAGCATCAGGAGAGCAGGCCGGAGGCAGACAACAAACCGCGGGGCTGGGAAACGTACACTGTACAGGTTTTCTTTCCACTGGAGAAGAACCTTTGATTCCTAGCTTCAACTGGATCCGGTTAAAATGAATGAGAATACACAAATCTTCAGCCCCGTGGATGTGTAACATACAACACAATTGATAAAATCAATAATGTGGTGATGACTTTGCACGGGGAAGACGTTACTAGGCTTTCCGTGGTGGTCAGTTCATAATGCGTGCAAAGGTCAGTCATTGTGTAGCCGAAAGCGGTATGGCAATGAGAGTTCAATAAAAATAAATAAATTACCATGGGGAGAAAGTTAATAAAATACGCGAGAGCGGACTTGATCAGTGTGTCCACTGTTAAAGCAGGAGGAGCAAAACCAAGCGTGCATGGCGGCCCCTGTACAGCTAGCTCCAGGCCCTTTCCTTTCCCTGTTCAAAGGCTATCCTCCCCTAAGACACTGGACCTGCCAGCAGCCGAGGTCCTCGCCAATCTCATTTTCCGTCCTCCCAGAGTGTTTTTCTCTCCAGTGATGTGGTCAGTTCCTCCCTCCACTTCACTTTGTCTTGTGAACCCAAGTCCGAGGTCGTGAGGCTGCAGTCTGTGGTGCCAGCCCCACCCACAGTCTCATCAGGGAACCTGACTCAGAGTATCCGGCGCAGATCAGGGTGCTGCACCTCCCTCTTCACACACGAAGAGCTGCTGCCTGGCTGGTCTGCGCTCCCAGGATGGAGCAGAGGTGGCCCACACCTCGAAGAGGTAAAGGCAACAAGCCTATTTGCCAGTCCCGACAGAATACCTGCTTCCCAGAATGGAGCAGGAAAATGCAATAAAGTGGAAAAGCCTCTGGAAGAGGAGCTTGTGACATCTTTGGTCAGAAGGAGAAGGGCAGATCGGCTTTCACGCTCACAGTGCACACCTGGGGCTCTTCTGAGCAGCAGTAAGTAGAGTAAGCCCTTCATGTTTCCTTCGGTTGCAACCAGAGAAAGTGCTAAGTGTGCTGAGTTGGAGGTAATCTGCTAAGGTTCTCGGTGCCCTGAGTATATGAAACGCCCGGGCTCGGGGCAACACTGCCTTGTCTGGAACTGCTCCTAGACTGAACGCGGGAGAGGGCAGTGTCTACACAGCATCACTGCTTCTCATTCTGAAGGCAAGGCGGCCTTTTCTTCGTCCTGTGGCCACTCGGCTTCCACTGCCACTGCTTAAACAGCTTTGTGATTTGGCCACGTTTTTCCTAAGGAATGAGTTATTTAAGCACTCTAATGTAATCATCCCAAGGCGATCTTCCTTCATCAATTTAATAAAGAAAATTAAAGCATGTTTTCTTTTTGTTAATACCTTCAGCTGCCATCTGCTTTCAATGTGGAGCTAATCAGACACCGGAAAGTATGAGAAACGGATCGTGCTGACAAAGGAGTCTCTCTCTTTTTTAAAAAGTGTGTGAATAAAATTTTGAAATACCCGTGAGGAGGGGGGGAAAAATCTGCCAGACTTTTTAGTTGAAAGGCAGTTTATTTCATAGCAAGAGGTGGTCGTGTAAAGCGATTCTTCCAAATATAAACCCCTGGCTTCCTGGTAACTGTGTTCTTTTTAAGACAAATAAGGTATTTTCTGCTCATTTATTGTTTTCCAGAAACCCTTTGAAGTCTGGTTTTCAGTCCTACGTGTATGTCTGGATATTGACAGAGACACACCCACCCCACCACTGGTAGTTGCTGTTGCCGTTGTTTGCTGGATGGTTGGTTGGTTTAATGACTGGACTGAAGTGATCCTGCAAAGTTTAGCTTCCAGCTGTGTCAGTCTTTCCTGGACTTGTTCAGTTTTCTGCCACCTTGCTCTTCCTGTTTGGCCTGGGCCCCCAAGAAGTCACTTCAGCTGTATGTAAGCTAGTTATTGGTCAAAGCTGTGCTTGACTTACTGCTGCACTCAGTATTCTTTAATAACTGTGAGATGCCGGTGAAATCTTACTGAAGAAACAGGAACCTGCCTAAAGCTGCAAAACTACGGCTGCAATCTTGGTCTCTTAGCATACATTACTTTAAATAATTATTCAAGTTCTAGAAACTGTCTTTCAGATTTCAAACTTTAAATTGAAAATAAACATGAAATCTGTCATTTACTGAGCCAATACTGGATACTTGGATGGATGGATGGCTGACGGATGGAAGCTGAAAGATTTATTCCAGTGGTGTAGGCTGCTTTGTTATTATGGGAGAGTAAACAGAAACAATGAAAAATAAAGCCAGAACAAAAGCTGCGCTTGGTCCCCCAGGGCTGGCCAGGTTTCGACCTGGTGCAGTGGTTCGTGTGCGGCTGGGAGTTGCTGTTAGCTTGGGGGTCCCTTAGAGTCCCGTGGCTGCTCCTCTCTGACGGCCCCCAGAGGCGAGGGGCGCGCCTTGGGCATCACACAGTCCTCAGCCTGCTGGGGCACTGGGCTCGCGTTTCTGAGCCTGGCTCCTGGGAGCTGCTCCGCTGTCAGTCCGTGTTCGGTCGGGGGTTGTGGCTAAGCCCCTCGGGTCCCTGGGTCTGTCTGAGACCTGGGGAACGCTTTCAGGTCTGCTCACATCCTGCTGTCATTGCCCACCCCCGCCCCGGCCCCCGGGGCCTAGAGCACAGAGTTGACTGGGATCCCGGAGGTCTCCAGGGAGGCCTCCGCCTGCTTCTGTTAAACTCCGGTCCGCGTGCCTGCTTTACCTGCATCAGACTTACCGGCCTCTCCTCTTCCTCCAGGACCCCGTGGGTGACGACACCCTTACGCGTGGAGCTCTCCACTCCACTCCAGGTCAAGCAGTCCTCCCAGGAGAGTCTTCCAGGACACCCCCCACCCCACCCATGGGTGACGACACCCTTACGCGTGGAGCTCTGTCCTCCACTCNTGTCAATGTATGGAAAAACGAATACAGTATTGTAAAGCAAAACAAACTAAAAAATAAAAATTAAAAAAATATATATCAATGTAACTCTAATGGTGTACTAATAAATTTTCATTCATAGAGCTTCCAATCTTTTATTCATAACCTGCATAGGAGTGTGGTATGTAGCTGTGACTAAAGTTTATTGAAGGTAATTCTAATAGCTTTGCCCGTTTCCATAGCTGTATGCATCTCAGCCACAGGTGACTGGGCAGCTGTTGCTTAATGCCTGGCAGCATCCTGTAAACCTTTCAGAAGCACTTGTCTCGTGGAAAGCCATAGGATGCTAAGATTGTAAACCCCAGGGAAACTGAGACAGGAAAATCAAGCGATTTTCCCCAAAGCCCAGGGTCAATAACTGCTAGCGTGAGCGTGCTCAGTCGCTCAGTCGTGTCCAGCTCTTTGCGACCCCGTGGACTGTAGCCCACCGGGCTCCTCTGTCCACAGGATTCCCCAGGAAGAACACTGGAGTGGGTCGCCATGCCCTCGTCCAGCAGATCTTCCCCACCCAGGGGTCAAACCTACGTCTCCTGCGTCTCCTGAACTGCAGCTAGATTCTTTGCCGCTGAGCCACCAGGGAAGCCCAATAACGGGTAGAGATAAAACTAAAACCCAGGCCTCCCCATCTCCTCCGGTGGCTTCTCCCCGCGTTGAGTCAGACACACTGTGTCCTGAAATGATAAAGAGAACAAAGCAGACATCCCGTATGGTAACACTGGTTTTTGACTTTTCCCTTGAGAGGGTTTTTCTAAGCTTTCGCCTAGCACGGTGCTTTGAAGCAGTGGTGCTTGTCGTCAGAGTGTTGACGGTCTCACTGTGAAGACAAGGAGGATGAGGCTTCGTTTACTGGCCTGCCCAGCATCACACTGGTGGGTGCCGGGGGCCCAGAGTCTGAACCCAGACCCGCCACCCACACGAGTGTTTTAGACCCAGAGTGGGGCCCAGTGCACACTGATGGCCAAGGTGCAACAGGAGCCAGATGGATGCACCAGACAAGCCCTGCTTTCCGTGTTGCACACCCACCCAGCCTCCCACACTCCTTCCCATCACGCTGTATCCACACCACACACGCCCGGCTCGACACTGCCACCGAGACGCTCCCAGCCTCGGTCAAAGTCTGCCAACATTTTACCTTGGAGTAAGTTATTCAATCTCTCCGTGCCTTGGTTTTCACTTTTAAAAAAGCAAAACATTCCCAACCTATGATCCAGCAATCCCACTCCCAGGCATATATCCAGAAAAAAAAACATAATTTGAAAAGATGCACACACCCTATATATATTCATAGCAGCACTACTTACACGAGCCAAAGCGTGGAAGCTGCCTAAGCGTCCTTTGGCAGATGGATGGATGAAGAAGACGTGGTCCATGTGTGTCGATACAGTGAAATGTGACTCAGCCATTAAAAATGAAACAACGCCGTGCGTAGCAACATGGGTGGACCTGGAGGTTACCGAAGTGAAGCCAGAAAAAGGCAAATATGAGGCCACTTATATGGGGAATCTAAAAACTGATACAAATGAACTTATGAAACAGAAACAGACTCTGCAAACAAAGGTAGGGTTGCCACAGGGGAAAGGCCAGTGGGGGAAGGGATACACCTGGGGACTGAGACAGGCACACACACTCTACTACGCAGAAAACAGAGAACCAGCAAGGACCCCCGGCAGCACACGAGACTCTGCTCAGTGACCTATAATGACCTCAAAGTGAAAAAAGTCTGAGCAAGGATATGGGGCGTGTCTAGCCGGACCAGTTTACTGTCACCTGAAACCAACACAAGACTGTGAATCAACTGCACTTCAGTATAAAAAATGTTTAATGTTTTACGTTAAAACCGAAGCACTCCCACCATAAAAAAGAGCAGCGAAGACCAGCTGATTGCATCACAAATACAAACACTAACGAGCAAGAGTGGCCTGTGGCACTTTGAGCAACACTCTTTCTCCCAGCATCTCTGCACAACGATGCCCTTGTTCTCCGCTGGACTAAGTCCACAGTGAGTCTAGTCTCACCAAGATGTCTAGTCTCTGTCTGAGTAGCTTGTATCTTTCTCTGTGAAAAATGACTCTCATATCACATCTACACATGGTTGGATGGCGTCATAATGGACATGAGTTTGGGTAAACTCCGGGAGTTGGTGATGGACGGGGAGGCCTGGCGGGCTGCAGTCCACAGGGTCACAAAGAGTCAGCCGTGACGGAGCAACTGAATTGAACTGAACACACAACCCCATGTGCGTTGAGAACAAAGAAACCCATGTGCGTTTGAGGGCAAGAAAAGACATGACTGCCAGGAATTTCTGCAATTCAAGTCACCTCTCCTTTATATGAAGGAAATTAGTTCATTTCCTAACACTGAACAGAGCCCAGTGGTCAAAACAGTGGTAAAATAATAGAAAAAGCAGGGGAGGGTTGTCTCTGAGAAGGGGTGTTTCAGTAATGTTACATAAAAACCACGCCCAGGGCTCCCCAGATGGCTCAGCGGTAAAGAACCCACCTGCCATTGCAAGAGAAACAGGGTCGATCCCGGGTCTGGGAAGATCCCTTAGTTGCCACGGAGCAACTAAGCCCCTGAGCTGCAACTACTGAGCCTGTGCTCCAGAGCCGGGGATCGCCAGCGACTGAAGCCCGTGCACCTCGAGCCGCTCTACAACAAGAAAAGCCGGCAGAGCGAGAGGCCCGCGCACCGCAGCTAGACAGGAGCCCCACAGCAGTGAAGACCCGGCACAGCCGAAAAGACCCAGGACGCAACGGCCTCAAACAAGCAGGCTCTATCATTCCTCATAAGGCGCCATCTCAGCAGGGTCCCGTGGGTGACTGTCATCTGTCGGCCACAGCTGTCGGCCAGGGCGTCCTCGTCCTCCACGGCCTCTAACACGGCCCCCGCGGATGCAGGCAGGCCTCTTAGGGAAAAGCTGGCGAGGCCGCACCCCCACTGCAGGTTATGGGTCAAAGCACATCACCAGAGTCAACTCAGACGCGAGAGGGGGCCGGCAGGTCCCAGCCCTCGATGGGGGAAACGATGAGCTCCTTCAGAAAGGGGAGCAGTCACAGGTGGCTGTCTTTGGAGGCTCCTTCCCACAGAGGGGGTTAGGAAATGGGAACCTGTGACCTCTGTTTACAAACTCCAGACCTGCAGACGAGGTGGCAGAGTGCAGCGAGGCTGCGGAGTTGTCAGAAGGCTCCAGAAGCTCTGAAGGCCTCAGCTTGGCATTTCTGGTTACCTGAGGGAGTGGCCTGCTCTTAGGTCTTCTGGAAACTCAGCAGGACGGCACCACCATGTCCCCACTCCCCTCACCCTGGGGAGGGACTGAAACAGGGCTAAGTGAGGTAGAGAGTATCAGGAACGCAGCCGTGTTCCTTTCAAAATTCATGCGTTCATGTCCAAAAGCCCAGCACCCCAGAAGATGTCAGAAAGGCTAACACGGAAAAGCCTGTTAGATCCCAAGAACAAACGTTGGTGAGGATGTGCTGAAAAGAGAACCCTTACACGCTGCTGGTGAGAACACAAACTGATACAGCCATCATGGAAAACAATACGGAGTTTTTCCTCAAAAAGCTAAAATTAGAACTACCCTGCTGCTGCTGCTGCTAAGTCGCTTCAGTCGTGTCCGACTCTTAGTGAACCATGGATGGCAGCCCACCAAGCTCTAGCAATTCCAGTCCTGGGTATATATATATCTGAAGAATGTGGAACGCTAGTTCAAAGAGATACAAGCACGTCGAGGTGCCCAATAGCATTTTTTACATCAGCCAGGACATGCGAGCAACCCGTGTCCACCCATCAGCAGAGGCAGGGACAAAGAAGGTGTGGTACATGCGCATGGAGTACACGCACATGGAGTACACACATATGGAGTACACACATATGGAGTACACGCACATGGAGTGCACGTGCATGGAGTACACACATATGGAGTATACAGGCATGGAGTACACACGCATGGAGTGCACACGCATGGAGTGCACACGCATGGAGTACATGCGTATGGAGTACATGAGTACACACATGGAGTACAGATATGGAGTACATGCTCATGGAGTATACACGTATGGAGTATACACGTGTGGAGTACACGCGCATGGAGTACACACACATGGAGTGTGCACATGGAGTGCACACGCATGGAGTACATGCACATGGAGTGCATATGCATGGAGTACACACGCATAGAGTGCACATTCATGGAGTACACACACGGAGGAGTACATGCGCATAGAGTACACACGCATGGAGTACATGCACGTGGAGTACACACATATGGAGTACATGCGTATGGAGTACATGAGTACACACATGGAGTACAGACATGGAGTACACGCACATGGCGTAAACACCTGTGGAGTACACGTGCATGGAGTACACACACATGGAGTATGCACATGGAGTACACGCACATGGAATACATGCACATGGAGTGCACATGCATGGAATACATGCGCATGGAGTATACACATGTGGAGTACACGCACATGGAGTACATGCGCATGGAGTATGCACATGGAGTACACGCACATGGAATACATGCACATGGAGTGCACATGCATAGAATACACGCGCATGGAGTATACACCTGTGGAGTACACGCACACGGAGTGCACACGCATGGAGTGCACACGCATGGAGTACATGCGTATGGAGTACATGAGTGCACACATGGAGTACAGACATGGAGTACACGCACATGGAGTAAACACGTGTGGAATACACGCGCATGGAGTACATGAGTACATACATGGAGTACAGACATGGAGTACACGCACATGGAGTATACACGTGTGGAGTACATACACATGGAGTACACACACATGGAGTACATGTGCATGGAGTGCACACGCATGGAGTGCACATGCATGGGGTACACACGCATGGAGTATGCACATGGCGTACACATATATGGAGTACACACACATGGAGTACACACACATGGGGTACACGAGTACATGCATGCACATGGTGTTCTCCTCACCCACTGAAACAACAACATGTTTCCACCTGCAGCAACATGGGTGGACTTGGAGGGCATCATGCTTAGTGAAGTAAGGCAGGCAGGGAAAGAGATACTGGACAACAGATCCCACAGGTGAGCGAGTGAGACAAGAAAGAAACAGACTCAGATACAGAGAAGAAGCTAGTGGCTGGCTCCGGGAGGGGAGGGAGTGTGAGGGGCAAGATTGAGGGAGGAGATTAAGAGGAACAGCCACTGGTATAAAAGAGCGAAGCTGCGAGGGCATACAGCAGCACAGGGGATATCATCAGCCTTTTGAAATAACTTTTAAGAGAGTATAATCGATGCAAATGTTGAATCACTGTGCTGTGTATCTGAAACTATATACTGTAAGTCAACTGTACTTCAGTGTAAAAAAAAAGAAGGTCCCAGGCCAGTGGGAGTGAATGATAATAATATCCACTGTGAATAATAATAAAATTCAATGTGAGTAATAATCATAATTCATAATAAGGGAGTCACGAAGTTAGAGGAGGCTGTGGGGCCTGGTGGGCCCTGACCCACAGCCGGTGTCCTGAGCTGGGAGTGAGGCCACGCAGGAGACACAGGGGCCCTGCATAGAGAGGTGACCGCAGGCAGAGGCAGCAGAAGGGGGACCGCAGCCAACGAGGAGAAAGTGGCTCTGGGACAACGCATCTCTGCTGTTTAAGCCACAAGGATCGAGGTGTTTCATCAGGGCAGTGGGGCCTGCGGGAGGTGCCCCAGGGAATTGGGGGAAGGCCTCCAGCCAGGACTGCTGCTGGAGCCCCCAGGGCGGGTGTGGATGCCGACGGGGCATGAGTCCTGAGACTCAGATGGGGTCACACGCGGGAGATGCGGCCCAGCCTTGTGGAGCCCTCTCTGTGCCTCTGGAAACTGGGATTAGAAGCCAGCACTGAAACCGGGATTTTACTCCGTGGTCACCTTGGCCCAGTGGCAGAGAATCTTCCCGCTAACACAGGAGACTCAAGAAACATGGGTTTGATCCTTGGGTTGGGAAGACCCCCTGGACAAGGGCATGGCAGCCCACTCCAGTGTTCTTGCCTGGAGAATCCTGTGGACAGAGGAGCCTGGTGGGCTGCAGTCCGTAGGGTCACAAGGAGGCAGACAGACCGAGCCTGCACGCATTTCATTTTCACCTGTTTGGGAAGAGAATCCAAGAGAGAACAGATAGGCCCTCTGCATGACTGAGCCTCTGATGTTCCCCTGAAACGAGCACAGTGTCGCAAACCAGCTAGACTAGACTTCAAAACATGTTTCCGTGCTTGTCAACAACCCCTTCCCCAAAAAGAGGATTTCCAGCTTCTCTTGGAAAATCAGTAGAACTGGCCTCCCTGGCCCCATGTCAGAAGGGCCTTGGCTCCCACCTGCATCCCAGTCTCAGAAGCTGAGTTCTGTGATCCACAAGTGGGAAGAGAAGTGAGCACATTCTGTCAGATGGCGGCACTTTGGAATTTGGGGATTGGATGTTTTCATGGTAATTTCTGTCTTGTCATCATTGTGGTTCAGTTCAGTCACTCAGTCATGTCTGACTCTTTGTGACCTCATGGACAGCAGCACGCCAGGCCTCCCTGTCCGTCACCAACTCCCAGAGCTTGCTCAAACTCACCTCCATCGAGTCGGTGATGACATCCAACCATTTCATCCTCTGTCATCCCCTTCTCCTCCTGCCTTCTGTCTTTCCCAGCATCAGGGTCTGTTCCAGTGATTACAGGGTCGTTACTGTGAAAAGAGTGTGATTCACCTGCTCAACTCTGTTCCCTGTGATTACAGTGGAAGAAGTTAGATAATTGCCATATCCAAAAGATGTGGAAGCTTCCAATGCCCCAGCCAGGGCTTTTAGAGAGTTTTCATGATCTTTAACTGAGTTTTCATAGGTGTTTCTATTTCTGGAAGACATTGGAAATAGCTTTAAGTGTACACGTGTGTTCAAATTGCTTCTCACTTGATGCTCTCAGATACGATTCGGCAGTTTATAAATTCCTGCTTTGGTGTAATGAACACTCTCGTTATAATTTGCACATCAAACAATAGGGCCCAGTTCCTCTGGCTGAGGGAGATTGGTTGAATATCTAGGCTTTTGAGAAACCCATAACAATCCAGGTTGTTAATGTTCTTTCTACGGAACGTCTCAGACAGAATTAGCAACAGTTAGGGCTTGAATGGGCTTCTCAGGTGGCGCTCGTGGTCAAGAACCCACCTGCCAATGCAAGAGGCGTAAGAGATGAAGGTTCAGTCCCCGGGTCAGGAAGATCCCCTGGAGGAGGAAATGCAACCCACTCCAATATTCTTGCCTGAAAAATCCTACAGACAGTGTAGCCTAGAGGGCTACAGTCCACAGGGTGCCAAAGAGTCAGACACGAGTGAAGCGACTTAGCACGCACACAGGGCTCAGATAGGAGTTGCTTTCCTTTCTTCTGAGGCACCTGGTGGGTTTCCAAGCAGATCGCCGAGGTGCCCGGGTTACAGTAGGCACTTAGAGACTGGAGCCGCTCTTCCCTAGGCATTGGGTGTTTCTTCTTCACTTGGGAGGGCCGGTTCTAGAACAGGGGGGTCCCTGGAGGTCCACAGCAGACTCCCAACGGCGCAAAGGCACAGCCGCTGACTGAGACGGCTCCCCAGGGCCTCTGGCCCCTCCTGTCCCCATCCTTGTCTTGCAGTGACCCCCAATGCACCCACCCTGCCTCCACAGAAGCCCCACCCTGTGGCCCCTTGGGGGTTCTCGGGGGACTCCCTCATGCCTCCTTGGACCCACCCGCACCTCCTTGGACAGCAGGGCAGTCCCCACCAGGCCCGTCAGGGTGGGGGGCGTCCTCGATCCAGCCTGGCCCGTGGAAAGCGGCCCCCTTCCCACAGGGCTGTGCCTCAGCCACCCGCTGGCCAGGCCTTCAGCAAGCGTGGTCTCCCACCCTGACCAGCCGAGGTTCCTGGCCTCCTTCATCAGGAGAAAGAGGTCAAACGCCAGATAAGAGACCCAGGCCAGGCTTTCTTGGGGACCCACCATGCAGCAGGCCCTGAGCACGAGTACCAGGCTCCCCAGCTCGCTCCCTGGGGGTGCGAGCTGGTCCCCCAGATGGTGACTGCAGGGGTGAGTCTGGGGCTCAGGCCAGAGGGGTGGCTGAATGGGCCAGTGAGAGTCGCTCAGTCGTGTCCGACTCTTGCAATCCTGTGGACTGTAGCCCACCAGGTTCCTCCGTCCTTGGGATGTTCCGGGCAAAAACACTGGAGAGAGTTGCTATTTCCTTCTCCAGGGCATCTTCCCACCTCAGGGATGGAACTGCATTGCAGGCAGACTCTTCACCATCTGAGCCACCAGGGAAGCCCCCCCACCATGGCGATACCCCCACAGCAGGAGAGGTTGCACCATGGCTCAACCTGGAGATGGTTTGAACTAGGTGGGCGTCTCTGCTGAGGGTCACCTTCGTGGCCTGGGGCTGTCATGGCCACCGTGGCCGCTGTGTCTGTGGTTGGGAAGGGGGAGATGGGACGCAGCATTTCCGTCGAGGGTGCACAGATCTTCCCAGCAGCCCAGCCACCGCCCCCTCTCGCATCTCAGTGGCCAGAGCTGAAGACGTGGCCACCCTCCCTGCTGGGAGCAGGCCCAGCCCCCGCTGCTCTGTCAGTTGTGAATAAGGAAACAGGAGGACTGGGTGCTCTGGCCGGCATCTTGGGACCCAGCGGGGCCCCTTGAGGATGTAGTCAGCATTGTGGACAGCGGCACAGAGTTGGACCCAGTCCTTCAGCTCATCGCTGAGTGCCCGCAGCTACCCAGAAGCCCTTGCTTGACCGTCTACAGACTCCCGGGCAGGGGAGGTTAGCAACTTTCTTACGCTCAGTCAGTTGGGTTGGATGTTCTGTTACCCTGAACGTCGCCAAGCGCTCCTAATGCGATGCTCCTTTTAGAGACGAGGAGGCTGATATCCGAAGTGAGGAAGGAACCTGCCCGAGGTGGCATAGCTGGGGCGGCAAAGCTGGGCTCGGGGCCAAGGCCTGGCTCTGGCTTCGCACCCTGCAGCTAATCTAGCTTCTCAGTGCCGTTGCTGACCCACACACTTCTGATGCTGTAAGAACCACTCAGACACGCTGAACTTACTCAAAAACCCGTCTTTGACTTATCGGGCTTCCTCCATGAGTTCAGAACTGGGCCATTTCCTGTGGAACCGGTTCTCTAGAACATCAGTAAACTTGCACAAATCCCATTCAAGTCAAATCTGCAGGTTTATTACTAGTTTTCAGGGTGGCATCAGTTTTGTTTTGTTTTTTTTCAATAGGCAGTAATGATGCCTGAATATAAAACAAAGATGTGCTCGGTAGTGAATTCCAATGTTATCTTATCTCAGTGGACAAATGTGCCCTACCTGTGGGAAGGGTGTGGGCGGGGTAGCTGCTGAACATCCGTGAATTCTCATACTGTGAATAAAAGGGTGTGGATGCAGCAGTATAATCAACAGAAGTCTAAGACCTCCTCCTTAAACAGCTTATAGCCCGAGACCTGGATAGAACCGGGAGAGCAGCTGTCCCAGCCTCCCGCCCGCGTGGCAAGAGCCCTTCCAACACCCCAGGACCTGCCCCTCGGAAACATTCCGGGTGAGGACGGCCTTCCCCATGCTTCCTGTCCGAAAGCTTCTGATGTTGTACTGATTGCATGTTTTGTTATAAACAATGTCAGTCTTCTTCAAAACATAATGGATAGCAGCTTGTCAAAAGACAGATGGTAGCAAATGTGGGAAAGCCTTTGTCACGCCCACTCCCATGAAGATGCCAAGATGAGCCACCAAGAGGTGCCCCCTGCCAACCAGGTGACCAGTCCTGTACTCCTTCACCCACAGCTAACTTGACACAGAAATGGATACACAACCTGTCTATGAACTGGCTGTAGGCGAGGAATTACTTTGGGCTTCCCGGGTAAGACAGCTAGAGAAGAATCCTCCTGCAACGCAGGAGAGCTGGGTTCAATTCCTGGGTCAGGAAGGTCCCCTGGAGAAGGGATAGGCTGGGCTACCCACTCCAGTGTTCTTGGGTTTCCCTGGTGGCTTGGATGATAAAGAATCTGCCGCCAATGCAGAGGACCTGGGTTCAACCCCAGGGTTGGGAAGATTCCCTGGAGAAGGGAAAGGCTACACCACCCTTATGGCAGAAAGTGAAGAGGAACTAAAGAGCCTCTTGATGAAAGTGAAAAAGTTGGCTTAAGGCTCAACATTCGGAAAACGAAGATCATGGCATCCAGTCCCATCACTTCATGGGAAATAGATGGGGAAACAGTGGAAACAGTGTCAGACTTTATTTTTCTGGGCTTCAAAATCACTGCAGATGGTGACTGCAGCCATGAAATCAAAAGACGCTTACTCCTTGGAAGAAAAGTTATGACCAACCTAGATAGCATATTCAAAAGCAGAGATATTACTTTGCTGATTAAGGTCTGTCTAGTCAAGGCTATGGTTTTTCCAGTAGTCATGTATGGATGCGAGAGTTGGACTGTGAAGAAGGCTAAGCGCCGAAGAATCGATGCTTTTGAACTGTAGTGTTGGAGAAGACTCTTGAGAGTCCCTTGGGCTGCAAGGAGATCCAACCAGTCCATTCTGAAGGAGATGGGCCCTGGTATTTCTTTGGAAGGAATGATGCTAAAGCTGAAGCTCCAGTACTTTGGCCACGTCATGTGAAGAGTGGACTCATTGGAAAAGACTCTGATGCTGGGAGGGATTGGGGGCAGGAGGAGAAGGGGATGACCGAGGATGAGATGGCTGGATGGCATCCCTGACTCGTTGGGCATGAGTCTGAGTGAACTCTGGGAGTTGGTGATGGACAGGGAGGCCTGGCGTGCTGTGATTCATGGGGTCGCAAAGAGTCGGACACGACTGAGCGACTGAACTGAACTGAACCCACTCCAGTATTCTGGCCTGGAGAATCCCATGGACAGAGGAGCCTGGTGAGCTCCATGGGGTTGAAAAGAGTCAGACACGACTGAGCGACTAAGCATAGCACAGCTCACAAGGAGTTACTTCAAGGTGGTGTTTGACTCCAAGGTGACCTTTGGGAGGGAAGGATGGCCTTCTAAAAACTACCTACGTTGTTTACCAAAGCACAGAGGGGTTTGGTGCTCAGAGTTCGCTCACAGACCAGCGATCTCCACCCAGGCTCTCCCTGTCTCTAAAGATGCTCTCTAGAGGCAAGCACTTTCAAATCTTCTAGCTATTTCTTCTGGTGTTTGTACTTCTATTTCTCATCCTGTGTCGATATTGTTAGCTCTTGATTTTTCCTTTTTTTTTGAGGGGGGGGTGGGGGAACCAAACAAAACTGAGTAGTTTAATTGCATGCCAGATGAGAGTTAGGACCACTGATAATTTGATCCAAGTCGCTCAGTCGTGTCCGACTCTTTGCGACCCCGTGGGCTGTAGCCTACCAGGCTCCCCTGTCCTCTTCCAGGCAATAGTACTGGAGTGGATTGCCATTTCCTTCTCCAGGGGAACTTCCCGACCCAAGGATCGAACCCCGTTCTCCCGCATTGTAGACAGACGCTTTCCCGTCTGAGCCACCAGAGAAGTCCAGGACTAGCGCGCTCCGGTGCAGGCCGGGTGCGCAGGGCTCTCTGGAATGTTCCCGACAGTCACCCGGACCGCGGGGCAGGGCTGCCCTGGTGTGCCCAGATCCAGACCAGGCGGGCTCCTGGGGAGGCAGGTGGGGCTTCCTTCCTGAGGGCGGTGGGAGGTGGCGGGTCCGCGCCGAAGCGGAACAAAGAGCAGGAGCGGAGGGGACCGAAAGCTGCAGATCGACGCCCCAGCGCCCTCCGCCGCAGAGCTCTTCCTCCCCCGCCCCGGGCTCTGGCAACGGCGGACAAAGGGTCCTGCGGAGCGCTTTCCTCCAGGCGGCTCCCCGCTCCTCGCGCCCTTCAGTGACTCACGAGCCTCCGTGTGCTTCTCTGCCGTGGACGCGGCGGCGGGAGCAAGGCCCTGCGCTCCCGCCCCTTCCAGTGGTCCCGGGGAGCCCCGGGCCAGCACCTCTCCTCGGGGGTCCCTGGGGCAGCCGGGGGTCTCAGGATCCCTGACATGGAGTCACGCCTGCGGGAAGGGGAGGCTTATGCTTGTCTGCCTTCACTTGGATTAAGGAATCAAGGGGGTCTGTTTTTAAAATAAACTGACGTGAACTTATTTACAAAATAGACTCACAAAGAAAGTGAATGTTACCAAGGGGGGAATGGGGGTGGGGAGATGCCTTAGGAGCTTGCGATTAAGAGACACCCATTAGTATACATAGAATAGTGAAAAAAAAAAGGGGGGGGGGCCCTGCTGTATAGCACGGGGCTCTATAGGCAACGTCTTGCAATAAACTCAGTGGAACAGACTCTGGGAAAGAGTATAGATATGTGGGGCTAACACAACACTAAATAAACTATGCTTCAACTTAAAAATACCGTATGATATCACTCACGTGTGGAATCTAAAACAGGACACAGACGCACCTGGCTAGGAAGCAGAAACGGACTCAGATGAGAGAGTAGACCCATGGTTGCCAAGGAGGGTGGGGAGGGCAGGGGCGGCTTGAACGCTCAGGGTGAGCAGATGCAAACTGTTGCACAGAGAAGCAGCAAGGTCCCGGCTGTGGCTGTTCAGCCGCTCAGTCGGCCGACTCTTTGCGACCCCATGGACTGCAGGGTCCACGCCAGGCTTCCCTGTCCGTCACTGTCTCCTAGAGCTTGCTCAAACTCATGGCCATTGAGTCAGTGATGCCATGCAGGGAAGTATATTCAAAGTCCTGAGATAAGCCATAATGGAAAAGAATATAAAAAAGAATGTATGTGTGTGTGTATCCACGTGTGTGTGTGCGCGTGTGTGTATGCACGTGTGTATGTGTGCGTGTGTGTATGCACGTGTGTGCATGTATGTATAACTCAGATACTTTGATGTACAGCAGAAACTAACACAACATTGTAAATCAACTATTCTTCAATTAAAAAAAAATCTCTTTAATGTTGCTACAAGGAATTAGGAATTCACACCCAAACTTAAGTTGCTCTAACGTCTACCAAATACAGTGGACTAAATCTTTAAGAAGTCCTCACTTACTAAACCTCTGCATACGTGTTTGTATAAGAGGATACAGTCTCTGCACCTATCATTTTTATTTCTGCCCTGAGAAATTCTCCGTATTGTTGTGCAGTCTCTTGATGGGAAAATAGAAATATCTGGGGGTTTGATTATAAGTTCTAGTCCAAGAGTTACTTTTCAAGATGTATAGGGAGGAGCTGGACCCAGGAAAACCTCACTGCCTTTTTTCCCCTTTTCTAATAATGGAACTGTTTAAATTACCTAAAAAACAAAAACCAAAAAAAACAAGCACCTGAGTGTCCCTGTACATTTTCAAACGCGCAGCTTCAGTTTCTAAACAACAAAAGTCCTCCGCCTCTGAAACTCACAGTTACTTTTCTAAGCAGCTTCCTTCGAGCGGTTCCCTTTTAGCGGCTTTCTTTTCCGGGTCTCTAAACCTGTGAAGATTCAGTTATGCAAAGGAGGTTACAAGTGGCGTCTTCAAAGGAGGGGAAGCCAGAAGTAGATGTGAAAAAAGCCACGTGGGCCGTGGGGACTGTTTCTTGAGAAAGCGGCCCTTCCTCTTGTCTTCATGAGAGGTGAGCAGACCTCGCCCCAGTCATGACGGGTCAGATTGGGGCTCGTCCTTGGCACTCAACTGGCCTCGACCAACTCAGCCAGTGGCAGAGGTGATGAAAGAATCCATCTGAGATGCGATTTTAGGCCACATGGTAATAAGAGCTCACAAGAGGATTTTGTGGCCTGCAAAGGGGCTTTTACAAAGGTTGAAATTTTAGGTTCTTGGAACAACTGCGTGGTGACAAGAAAAGTGGGGAATAGTTGCTGAGTGCTCACTGCGTCGGGCCCTGCGTACGCGCCTTCCCTGGTTAACTCGTTTGACCCGCTCCAATCATCTCTAAAGAAGTGGGCGGAGGCTTCGCCAGTGGCTCAGTGGTAAAGAATCCACCCGCTAATGCAGGAGGCGCGGGCTCGATCCCTGGGTTAAGAAGATCCCCTGGAGGAGGGCATGGCAACCCACTCCAGTACTCTTGCGTGGAGAATCCCATAGACAGAGGAGCCTGGCGGGCTGCAGTCCACGGGGTCGCAGAGTCAGACAGGGCGAAGCGACTGAGCGCAATAAGCGTAATCACCGCAGAGAGGACGATAGAGGTCACGTGACAGACAGGAGGCTGCGCTGGGACTTGAACCCCAGCATCCAGCGTCTGTATTCTTAACCACTGTCCCACTCTCGGGCAGTCCTCCTTCCCCCACCCCTCCACCCCCCAGGGAGGGCGTCGCTCATTTCACAGTTCAAAGCAGAGACCCACAGCCTAGCTTATACAAGTCCACAGAGCTAGCAAGGGGGCAGAAAAAAGAGTTAAAACTCTCGGGTCTAGCTCCAAGTCTGCTGAACCCACACATCCGACCACCTTCCCCCATCACCTCGCTTACCAGGCAAAGCTGGCGGGGACCCGTTTGTCTTTCTGGCAGACCAGGACTGGAGGGCTTTCAACCCGGGCACAGAAATGAAGCCATCTCAGAAAAACTCCATCATCAAAATGAATAATAGCTATGCAATATTTTAAATCAAAATTAATATAAAATTTGAAGCAAATTTTACAAAATTAATTCAAGAAATGATGATCAGGATATCAAAAATTTAAATAAAAGTCATCTCAGCCCAGTCCCAAATGCCTTTTCAAGACTTTCCCCCAATTCTGGCAGTTCTTAGTTATTCAATTCCGTCATGCTTTGCTCTTGAAGAAAGACTTGAAAATCGTAAAATGTGAATCATTTATTCCAAGGGTTTTTACGTTTAATACCTCCTGCGTGAAAGAGTTTGATTCAGTGAGAATTGCCAGGATTGGGGAAAGGACTTAAAAAGGAACTGGGACAGGACCCAGCTTTATCTTCTCTTTAAATGTTTGATTTTGTGTTCCCCATGGATTTCTGTATTAATTTTGATTTTAAAAAATATTATTTGACGGACTTCCCTGGGAGTCTAGTGGTTAAGAATCCGCCTAACTGTGCAGGAGACATGGGTTTGATCCCAGGTCCAGGAAGATCCCAGGTGCCAAGGAGCAGCTAAGCCGATGTGTCCCAGGGCCCGGGACCACAAGCCCTGAGCCGGTGTGCATGGAGCCTGCGCTCTGCACCAAGAGAAGCCGCTGCGGTGAGAGGCTGCGCACTCCAGCAGGCGAGTAGACCCCACTCCCTGCAGAGAAGGCCTGAGCACAACAGTGAAGACCCACACAGCCAGAACTAGAAATAAAATTTTAAAAGCGTATTATTTGATTACTGAGTCTTGGGCAACCCATTAAGTTTTGTTTGCATCTAGTACAGGGCCCGGAAACCAGTGAAGATGAGGTGTTTTCAAAACCAGAGGAATAACCCTAATATGAAGCTGCAAACGGTGCTGTTGCAGGGTGGCGGGACCCTAGGGCAGGTACTCACCGTTTGCTGCCCTCTCTGACTAGGTCCTGGAGAGGGTGCAACTACCTTGCATGACACTCTGATCACAAGAGAACTCAGAGCAGCTCAGTGAGTTGCTCAAGGCCAAACAGGAAGCAGGCTGGGAGCCAGGATCTGAGCCTTGTTCTCTCTTCATGGCGAAGGCGGGGCAATGGTCTGTCTGCAGTGAGACGGGCCAACAGGAGCGAGTGTGGCGGTGCTGAACAGGCTTTCAATGTGGCTCGAAATTCCACGTTACGGCTTTTCCGTGGGACGAAAACCCAAAACAGACAAGCGCTTCGGGAGTAAATAGCACCTAAAATAATTCTAAAGCAGCCCCTTGAGATCATTTTTTTGACTTTATTGAGGTCCATATTCAAATGTAAAATCTGGTCAGTTTGGACCAAAGTAGGCACCTGTGGAATCACTCCCACATTAAGATAACATTTTCATCCCCAAAATTTTCTTGTGCCCATTTGTAACCCATCCATGCGTCCAGCCCTGACTCCAGGCAGCTGCTGACCTGCTTTCTGTCTCTGTAGATTTGTTTACATTTTCCAGTATTTTAAATAAATAAATTTATGCAGTATGAATGACTTTTTCTTTGGCTCTTTTTCCTCAGCACATTTGTTTTGGGGTTTATCCATGCTGTCACAAGTATCAACAGTTCCTGCCTTTTTATGGCTGGGTAGTACTCTGTTGTATGGGTGTACCATTGTTTATGCAGTGACCTAATTATCCTTCAATTAAAAATAAATAAATTTCTTAAATGTGCTATAAGGCATTTACTAAAAAAACCCAAAGACTTATCACAACATTGTTAATTTGCTATATCCCAATAAAATTAAGTTTTAAAAATGATAGATAAAAAAGCATAATAGGATAAATAACATAGGAATAAAAGAAAAAAATTACATGTTCTTCCTGAACTCCTAATCACTCTGATATAGCAGGGCAACGCTATGTGTCTCCAAGAACACAAGAAAGGTACTTCCCAGCCTCTTTGCACCTGGGTACGCAGGGCCCGATGGCCATTCTGGGCCAATGTGGTGTGAGCGGAGGAGATGAGACGTTCTCCCCGGGGAGGAGGCGAGCTGCCTCAGCAAGTTCCGGTCTCTCTCCTCCTTCTTCGGGGGGAGGGGAGGCCGTGACTAGCTAGTGGAACTGTGGACCAGGCGGGGCCCTCAGTCAGCGGATGGAAGCCGTGGCCTTGACCTGCCATTAACTTCACATCCTGGAGAAATAACCTCTCCTTAAGCTGGGCCTGTTTGTTACTGCAGCAAACCCTCGCTTTGCAAACACACAGAGACTGTGCTGGTGAAGTTTCTACCAAGGCTGAATGGAGTCCAACTAACGAAGGCTTTACTATTTAGAATTGTCTAAGGATGCAATATGTCGGGTCACAAAAGAGTCAGGCATGACTGAGCTGAGTGGCTAAACAGCAAAAAGAACCCACCAGCGCTGTCCCACTGCGGACCTCTTTTCCCTTCGGTGCACAGGACAGAAAGGTAAGTATTCTGTGGAGGAGTGGGGGGTGCAATAAAGAAAGGGAAAATGTGTGACTCTCATGAACCTGCAACTCACCTGCACTAACTTATTTAATTTTCACAACTCCAAGGAGATATTCATAGCCTCATTCGTACAAAGGAAAAAAACTGAGACCCAAGAGGTTCCTAGGATACACAGCTGGTAAGCAGCAGTTTCAGAATTAAAATCTGCGTCTGCCTAACTCCCAGCTGCCTCACTGCTTGCCCTGTCAGATTGGGAAGTGCCGGAGGTGAGACAAAGCCCCTCCCAGCACCCACCACCCCCATCTATGTGCCAAGTCCAGTTAGCGATGGTCCAAGCTGGACGCTCAGGCAGAAGGCTCTGGACGCTTGGCCACGGCAGCCAACGTCCACCCAGCCTGGGCCAAGTAGACAGAGTGAGGGGGTGAAGACTGAGCAGGACAGGGAACCGGGGCTCCAGGCCCAGACCTGCCTCTGTCCCGGGGGCTCTGTGGCCTCAGGCAGAGTCAGCCAGGGTGTCGGAGCCGGATTCCCAGGTTCGAGCAGGCACGTTCGGCACTAGGCAGATGGAAACCCGGAGGTGCCGGCCAAGCCTGGGCTCGTCCCGGGCTCTCTGGCCTCGGGCTGAGTGACATTTGCAGGCAGGCGTGGTGCTGTCACTGAAGGAGGTCATGCTCTCTGCGTTCTTACCTTTCCTAGGTGCACCTCATGCAGACCTCAGGCCTCTCACTGTTCTCATAAGAAAGCCCCTGTCAGAAGCCCGCCAGCTCAGGATCCTCTGGACGGAGGACCTCTCATCCTAAGTCCTGTTCTCTGAAGACTCTTGCAGGAGTACTGGCGTGGTGGGGGGCCAGGCAGAGGGGGCCCTCACGGACCCTGAGGGTTTGCCCATTTCTGCAAAGGGTGCACCCTCAGAGGTGGGGAGGGATCATTCGTTTTTCTCAGCCCCACGTGGGGGCTGGGGGGTGAGGGTACCAGCCCAAGGTAGAGGAGCTCAGCTAAACCAGTCACAGCAGTTGACTATCTTGCGTTTATGGGCATCAAGCCACAACTACATTTCATCCTAATGCATGAAGTATGTCGTGGATGAAGTCGCTGTCTTAGAAGATGGGAAGAGTCCCACCTGCTATATTTTATCACTTGGTATTCCAGGAAGGAGAGTGTGTTCATGGTAACTTTGAATATTTCTTTCCCCATTCTTCCTTTTTTTTCCCCAAAAGCACTGGATATGATCAAAAGGATGGATGCAGCAGAGATGCACTCTTCCAGTCAAATTTCATCTTCTTAAACAATAAATCAAATGTAGGGGGTTTTGTTGTATTTTAATGGAACTCTGCCAAGAGCTGGGAGCGGGGAAAGGTGTTCGTCCTTAGCAATCATTGTTTTCTCTGGGAGAAAAGACCTAAAAAGACGACTGTTTGGGCTTCCCCGGTGACTCAGTGGTAAAGAATCCGCCTCCCAATGCAGGAAAAACTGGTTCGATCTCTGGTCCAGGAAGATCCCAAGTGCTGCAGACCCGCAACCAAGCCTGTGCTCTGGAGCCCTCGAGCCCCACCCACTAACCTGTGCGTTCCCGCCCACGAGCTACGACTCCTGAGCCCGGGTGCCTAAAGCCTGTGCCCCACAACAAAAGGAACCACCACGATGAGACGCCCAGCACCGCAACTAGAGAGCAACCCCTGTTCGCTGCAGCCAGAGAAAGCCTGGGCAGCAGCCAAGACCCAGCTCAGCCTACAGTAAATACATAAAGAAATTAATTAAAGAAAGAAATCGTTGGCCAGTGACCAACGTACTGAAGCATAAATACTTAAGGCTGTGATTATTTGCGTACCGTTTCTCAACCACACTGCCTGCACCCTGATGGGCTCCTGTTCACTGCCTGTTGCTCCACCCTCCATGGGGCTTCTGAGCTCTCCAAGTAGGCAGTTAGTATATCCACGTCCTTAATAACAAGGATTGGATCTGTTACACACCTGAATCCCGGGCTACAATCAGGTGACCTTCAGAGGAAAGGTGCTTCGTGTGAACAGAGACGCTGCAGAAGCGGTGCCCCTGCTGGGCTGCAGGCTGGGCCTCACTCACAGCACCAGGGGCAGAGAGCCGTCAGGCACCCCAGGGTGCCCCTGCAGACGGTGGAGTGCCCTCGGATCCACCCCCCTCGCTGGAAGTCAGCATAAAAGGATAGTAAGTGGGAACTGGTGGCATTTTAAGAAGCTCTGAGGTCAAATAAATAACAGAATAATTTTATGTGAGCTGTTGTAAAAACCCTGGTCACACATTTCTAAGGGTAAAGAAATGTGACTTGAGGCCGAGACTCAATTGCTATTTGGGAAAGAAGAGGAAAGAGAAACCAGGTGAAGCCGTCTGCTAACGGCAGGCAGCGGGAATCGGAGCTCTGAGCTCTGGGATGAGTGCCGCTCACTGCTGCGTGACCTTGCGAGGATTGCACCCCTGTCTGGCACTGAAGCAGAGAAGGGCTTTTAGGCACTGGGTCCTCACTTTCTTTTCTCCTCTCCAATAAATTATTTTTTCCTCTCCAATAAATTTTTTAATAATTTAAAATCTTCTAACTATTTTAAATCCTTCCAGGCAAACCTCAGACTTGATCTTCATGGCTCCCTTTCAAAGTTCCATATTTCTCCGTAAGAGTTTTTAGTACAATTTTAAACAATAAACGGTAAAAGCACTAGCATACCCACCACCTAGAAGGAACAAACAAACGTTGGCATTTGTCATTAAATAATTACAAGCAACGGAATGAACATTATACATAAAATGAAAGCCTCCAGACTTCCCTGCTGGCACAGTGTATAAGAACCTGCTCCCCAGTGCAGGGGACACACCGTTCGATCCCTGGCCCGGGAAGATCCCACATGCCGCGGAGCAACTAAGCCCATAGGCCACAGCTATTGAGCCGGTGCTCTGCAACGAGAGAGGCCACTGCAAGTAGGAGCCAGTGCGCCTCGCCTAGAGAACAGCTCCCCCTCGGGGCAAATGGAGAAGGCCCTTGCCCAGCAAGGAGGACCCCTCACAGCCAAAAGTTAATTAATTATAATTATGTGAAGGTTGCGCAGTCGTGTCTGATTCTTTGCCGCCCGGTGGACCATACAGTCCATGGAATTCTCCAGGCCAGAATACTGGAGTGGGTAGCCTTTCCCTTCTTGAAGGGATCTTCCCAACCCAGGGATCGAACCCAGGTCTTCAGCATTGCAGGCGGATTCTTTACCAGCTGAGCCACCAGGGAAGCCCAACTAAAAAGCAAAAATGTTATTAAGAAATGAAAGCCTCCTCCAGCGCCTCCCCAAGGCGTGCACAATCACGGACTTGGCGTGCACATTCCCCGCTCCGCCCTGGTTCTGTCCCTGCGCGGATGTGCGCATCCCCGCTCCGTCCGGTTCTGTCCCTGCGCGGATGTGCGCTGTAACCAGGACATGGGGTCGCTGCGTCCTCACCTGCCGGAGTGCACCTCCTGCTGATAGTCGCTGTCTCTGCAGCTCACTGAGACTCAGCCAGGTGAGCACAAGCGGGAGAGTTCACGCCCAGAGGCCCTGTGTCCCCTCCNGTTCTGTCCCTGCGCGGATGTGCGCTGTAACCAGGACATGGGGTCGCTGCGTCCTCACCTGCCGGAGTGCACCTCCTGCTGATAGTCGCTGTCTCTGCAGCTCACTGAGACTCAGCCAGGTGAGCACAAGCGGGAGAGTTCACGCCCAGAGGCCCTGTGTCCCCTCCCCGCCCTCAGCGGGCACGTTGTGGTTATTTCCAACGTGATGGCCATTCAAGTGGTTCCCAATTCACTGACATTTCAAAGGATGCTGCATCCTCCAGACTTCAGCTGGATTCAGCCAGTGGTTCTGCCAAGCCCTAGGCAGGTTTACACTCCTCCAGCCCTGCCTGAAGGCGCTTGCCTTCCCACCTGCTTTCACTTGGTTTTGTCAGACCTTCTCATCTCCACTAACCCAATGGAAAGTCTTGGGGTTTTAGCCTTCACTTCCCTGCTGATCAGAGCCTGGACCTACACTCACCTGGGGTGCTGGCCACTCTGATGGCTCCTTACATGCACTGTTTATCCCTGGCCTTTGCTGTTTTTCTACTGTGTTGTCTTTCTCTTATGTATTTATAGTTCTTTGCATATTCTTAATATAATCCTTCATCTGTTTTTATTTGTTGCAAAAAAAATAAGCCTGCCATCAGCCTTTCCCACTCTGTTGTGATGTCTGCTCTAGGACAGATGTTTTTCGTGTCAATGAACCGAGATGCATCCACTTCTTTATTTGAGCTCTGCTTTTTGTGTGTCATCTCTAAGAAATCACGGCCCGTCCCTAAGCTTATGCAAATGTTTCCAGGGTTTGTTTTCCACATACACGTTTTCCGTCCCATCAGTGTGGGTGAGATGGAGCTCTAGCTTTGTTTTGTTTTTTCCGTTAGGATAGCCAGTGTTTCTATGTCCCTGGTTTGTAGGGACAGTGCTATCGTATCTCAAGCCCCTAACATATTTAGGATAGCTTCTGGGGCTTCCCTGGTGGCCCAGACGGTAAAGACTCTGCCCGTAACGCAGGAGACCAGGCTTTGATCCCTGGGTGGGGAAGATCCCCTGGAGAAGGGAACGGGCACCCACTCCAGTATTCTCAAATGAAGAATCCCATGGTCAGAGGAGCCTGGTGGGCTACAGTCCATGGGGTCTCAAAGAGTCAGACATGACTAAACGACTACCATTTTCTTTTTCTGGGCTTTTTCTTTAGTTCCTTTTTTTTTTTTTAATCTTCTTCCTACTTTTTCTATCCAGTTATTCTGTGTGGCTGTCAGGATACAGTCAGCCTATGGAGTGGGTACTTGATTCAGTTGAAATTTACATAGAGGAAATTCTCCAGAAACCTGGTGGTTAGGACACTGTACTCACTGCAGCAGCCCTGGGACCCATCCCTGGTTGGGGAACTAACATCCCACAGACCTCACGGTGCAGCCAAAAAAATTGTACATGGAAAGCCACGGGTATTTTTTTTTTTTTTTTTGGCGTAAGGAAAGAGCACCAATGAAGGCAGGGGTACACCTCTCTTTGATTCTTTGATTAGCGATCAGGAAAATGTCAAATATAAGGCTATAAAGAAGGCTGAGCGCCGAAGAACTTATGCATTAGAACTGTGGTGTTGGAGAAGACTCCTGAGAGTCCCTTGCACTGCAAGGAGATCCAACCAGTCCATCCTAAAGGAGACCAGTCCATAATATTCACTGGAAGGACTGATGCTGAAGCTGAAATTCCAATACTTTGGCCACCTGATACGAAGAGCTGACTCCTTGGAAAAGACTCTGACGCTGGGAAAGGTTGAAGGCAGGAGGAGAAGGGGACGACAAGGATGAGATGGTTGGATGGCATCACTGACTCAATGGACATGAAATTGGGTAAACTCTGGGAGTTAGCGAAGGACAGGGAGCTGGCGTGCTGCAGTCCATGGGGTCACAAAGAGTCGGACACGACTGAGCAACTGAACTGAACTGAGAAGTCAAATAAAATAGATTGGGGGGGCGGGCTGGAGGAACAAGCTCAAGTTAGCCACTCACCAAAAGTGTGCTGGGTGCGCTGATCGCCTCACAGCCTCTTCTCAGCAGCACTTCAAAATGGGTTCTATTTGTACTCATCTTTCAGATGCGGAAACAGAATACCGAGGGGCTCTGAGCCATCATGAGCGAGCTGCAGAACTGAGGCTGAACCACCGGCCCGTCTGTCTCCAGAGATCTGCTCCTCTCTGCTTGGCCACAGAGATGACAGAAGATATGGCTGGACCAGGCCAGCTCAGGAGAAGACCCTTCACCGTCGGTACTCAGGGCTGGCACCGGCCCATCCCTGTGGACCAGGCGACTCACTCACAAGATCTCGATACCTGATACCACCCCTGCCGGGGAGGAAAGATGACTCTCCAACTGCAGGCAGGAAGCCTGAGCAGCAGAGAGGGCACGCACTCTCCCACTCACTCTGCTGGAAGATGTACGGCAGGGCGCTGGGGGCCCGTACTCCTTCACACGCATCCGAGAAAAGAGACATCACCTGGCCCTTCCCCATCCAGGTAGACCCAGCCTGATGGAAGGGCTTGGCCGGCAGACTCAGCCCCGAGCCCTTCCCTGGTACCCTGTGCAGCCATAGGCGGGAACACGAAGCGGTCTGACGCCAAGGGTTGTTCTGTTTCTCCTCCAACCTGTTCATCATCTGAGACGAGCACCTTCCCAATTTTTCTGGTTCCAGGCCGCTTGATTGAGACCAAAGATTCCAAAGGCCCAAGCACTTCAACCTCCCAATGGGGCAGCAAGGAATTCTTATTCACCCATTGATATGTCTTATTTAGCTGTTGCTAAGTCATTCGAGTCGTGTCCAGCTCTTTGCAACCCTGGGGACTGTAGGCTCCTCCTTGCCAGGCTCCTCTGTCCATGGGATTCTCCAGGCAAGAATACAGGAGTGGGTTTCGACGCCCTCCTCCAGGGTATCTTCCCCAACAAGGGATTGAACTCACGTCTCTTACGTCTCCTGCATTGTCAAGCGGGTTCTTTACCGCTAGCGCCACCTGGGAAGCCCTGTATTTAGCTGTAGCTATGGAGAAGGAAGGAGAAGGCAATGGCACCCCACTCCAGTACTCTGGCCTGGAAAATCCCATGGATGGAGGAGCCTGGTGGGCTGCAGTCCATGGGGTCACTGGGAGTTGGACACGACTGAACGCCTTCACTTTCACTTTTCACTTTCATGCATTGGAGAAGGAAATGGCAACCCCCTCCAGTGTTCTTGCCTGGAGAATCCCATGGATGGAGGAGCCTGGTGGGCTGCCGTCTCTGGGGTCGCACAGCGTCAGACACGACTGAAGTGACTTAGCAGCAGCAGCAGCATGGAGAAGGAGATGGCAACCCACTGCCACACTCGCCTGGAGAATCCCAGGGACAGAGGAACCTGGCAGGCCACAGCCCATGGGGTCGCGAAGAGTCAGACATGACTGAGCGACTAAGCACAGCACATGCCTAATTCATATTGAAACCATAACACACATTAGGTCATAAAATTTCTGTTAGGAAAACATAAGTCAAAGTAGGGCCAAATGTTGTCACAGCCACGCCTCTGAGAACTGAGTTCTCTGCTCAAGTATAAATTACTCGTAAGTGGGTCTGAGAGGTACATAGAAATAAAAACCAATGAAAGGAGCTGAATTTTCGGATTAGCTCATAGCTGCTAGAGATCTCACTTTGGGAAAGTTTTTTTCCCCTGAAAAGAGGTTTTTTTTAATTGACATATTATATTATGCATAACATTGTATCATATATATTATAACATTATACGATAACTGAATCACTTTGTTATGTAGCTGAAACTAGCACAACATTATAAATCAACTAAACTCCAATATAAAATTAGAAAAAATTTAAGGCAAAAAAAAAACTCCACCTTCTGTTAGTTTCAGGTGTGCAACTAAAGATTCAGTATTTCTGTATATTTTGAAATGATCATCACTGTTCAGTTACCGTCCATCAGCAATAAAAAGGTTACAAATTTCTGTGTGTGTGATGAGAACCTTTAGGAGTTACTCCCTTAGCACAAAAACTACTTCCTTAAAAGAAAAGTCAGACTATATTTCATTTCTCAATCCCCAGCAGAATTCCTACTTTGGGATCGTGCAGGCACTGTCGTTACCAACTTCATCCCTGAGTGATTCCCCGCTCTTCCTACAGGTGGACGAGTCTCTAAGCTGAGACCATGTGAGAGTCGCTTACCTAGGCTCACAAACTGCAGACACAACTCCGAGATGACGGCAGCCCCTGGCGTGTGTTGAAGCAGATAATCCGAGTACAAACTGCAGAGGCCTGTGAGCACTGGAACCGAATTACCCTGGAAAGCACACCAAAGCAGAGCCAGAAATAGGATAAAGTAGGAATGAGGACACGTGACTTTTTCTGAAGTTATAGGAGGAAAAAAAATGGATTCCGTGTGTCCCCTTTGTCGACAGCTCAGCTGGTACAGAATCCACCTGCAAGGCAGGAGACCCAGGTTCCATCCCTGGACTGGAGAAGGGAAAGGCTGCCCACTCCAGTATTCTTGGGCTTCCCTGGCGGCTCAGCTGGTACAGAGTCTACCTGCAATGCAGGGATCTAAGTTCCATCCCTAGGTTGGGAAGATCCCCTGGAGAAGGGAAAGGCTGCCCACTCCAGTGTTCTGACCTGGAGAATTCCATGGACTGTATAGTCCATGGGGTCACAAAGAGTCTGACACGACTGAGCAACTTTAATTTCACTTTCATGTGTCCCAGATCTAGAGATTGTTCTCAAAAGACCATGTTGAAAAGCTGAATGTAGCGAAGAACAAAGTGATGTCTTTTGGGGAGAAGTGGGAACCAGTCGCTGGCTGTTCTGCATTCGTGACACTTCCTGGTGAGCAGTCACTGGCTCAGATTCGGTCTGACATCTGCTACCCTGTTCGTTTTTCACCAGGACTCTTGTCAGCCTCCTTAGTTAATTTCTTCAGTTCAGTACCTGTCCTCTAGACGATGCTTTAATGAAAATGACAGTAAGATGATGAACTTTGCTTTAGTCTTCTGAGTCAAGAAGCAAAGATTTCATTTGCTTTTAGGAAAGGGAACCCTCCTCTGCCTTTGCCGAGGTCCCCCAGGATGGTCCCCATGGTGACCGGGGGAAGCCTGCAGCCCCTGGGGCCAGTGACACAAATATTCCATAGCACTAGGTTCATCCCACCATCGCCCCAGTGCAGGCTGAGCACCGGGGATTTCTCGCTCAGCCACGAAAGGCCCCCTTTCTGGTTCTCCATTTGCTGCTGCTGGTTTTTCTCCTGTTGCATTTTCCAACTCGGTCTGCATTCCAGCTGTGTTCCTAACGATGCTTCCAAACTCTAGGGGACTTGGCACTTGTCACTGTTGGCCACAGTGTGCTAGAATCAAGCTTGTGAAAGCTGCCTCCCTGGAGATTAACAGGGTCTCGTCCCGCAGGCAATGCTCTGTACTTCTCAGAGCAATCTGAAAAGTTTTTGTTTGTTTTGACAGTGCGGCTTGTGGGATCTTAGTCCCCCAACCAGGGACTGAACCCAGGCCACCTCAGTGGAAACACAGAGTCTTAAGTACTGGACTGCCAGGGAATTCCTTTGAGTCTTAAGTACTGGACTGCCAGGGAATTCCCCCAACTGGCTTTACAGAAGAGCCTGGAGTTAGTTCCCAGCAATGAGTGCTGACATTTGGCATTTCTATTAGCCAGAGAGTGGAGAAAAGATCTCCTTTTCCCTTGCCCCTTCCCCTGAACCCCTGACTCACCAAAAATAAAAAAGAAATAAATTCTAATTCATCTTGACTCATATGGGCAGCTGGCAATTTTACTATTTTGGCTGCAGAAATGTTCCCATTACATAGTAAACAGGCCAAATAAGGAAATGATCCAACTTGCCCAGTTCACTCACTCTAATTTCTTGGCAAGCCTTATCTGACATGTAGCAATAGAATTTCAGTGTTGGAAGAGATTTGAAAAGTCTCAGAGTCCCAGTATCCAATGACATTCCAATATCCTCCAGGCACTGGTGGCTCCAGCACCTGGTTGAACATCAAAGTAACTAAAGGCACTTGTTCAAAATGACTATCACTTGGCCTCACCGCCTCGGGACTCTGATTCTGTAGGCCTGGGGTGGACCTGTTGATTTTGGTTAACACCCAGGGGATTTTAGGTGTAGCAACTACGCAGGACAGGATCCCAGAACTGCCGTGTGTCCAGCAGCGCCGGGAAACTCGGGCAGGTATCAAAGCTTTCCTGAGTCTCCTCCAGCTTCTGGCCCTCTCCGCTTTCCAAACTAGCCAAATCTGGGCAGGGCTGACTGTTGAAAATTCTTCCTCTGTCTCAGCGGAAGCATTTCTTTTTCCAGCTTCTTCCAGCTGATTCTGCTCCTGCTACCAAGTCCAAGCTCATTCTGCCCACCTCACACCAGACCAATAAATCGGGAGGGGAGGTGTTGGGACAGTAGCAATTCTATTTGGAGAGCCGGAATCTGAAAAGATGGTGGACTACTACCCCAAAGAACCTAGTACCTGAGTCAGAATTCGGGCTCCTTATACACTAGAAGTGTGTCTGGGTGCTGCAAACTTCTCGTACTGGAATCCTTTGTTCTTGCAGCTATTCACGTATGTCAGGTTGCCCTGTTCCTGTAAACCTCCAGCAAGACAAATGTTATTCTCTGTTCTGCAATTTTTTATCTCTTTATGAATGGGAAAATGCTATCTCTTTAAAGGTGAAAGTCTTGAGAATGGGCTCTCCTGTCTATTTCAGGCTTTAGGCAACACTCTTAAAGCAAACAGAATGAAATACAAAGGTTTAAGAGAAACAGATCCAGTATGGAGTCAAATTCCTTCTTCCCTAGGGCGGACCTAACTCTAAGCTTGCCAATTCAATACACCTAAATTCCAACCCAGTGCTTCCTCTCTCAGCTGGTGGTTGTGGCGTGGCCTTTAGCCTTTGGAAGCCTCCGCTTAGTCCTCTGTGGGGTGGGGATGAGACAGCCGGGCACACAGCAGGTGCGGGGGCCCCAGTGCAGAGCTGGCCAGCTGGCAGTCTCCTTGCAGCGCCTAGCTGGCGCATCTTTCTCTCAGAGGGCAACGGTCTAAGAGCACCCATAGAAATGCCCTGTGAGCTACAAATGTCATTTTCCCATGTGTCATTTTAAACTGTCTACTAATCACATTAAAAGAGTAAGCAGGAACAGTCATGTTCGTTTTTATAATACACCTTTATTTTAAAACAACCTAAATGTCCGTTGACCGATGAATGGCTAAATCCTGGTGGCCCAGTGGTTAATCCACCTGCCAGTGCAAAGGATACCGGTTCGAGCCCTGGTCCGGGAAGATCCCATAGGCTGCGGAACAACTAAGCCCACCCACCACAGCCACTGAGCTCGTGTGACCTGGAGCCCGTGGTCCGCAGCGAGAGAAGCTACTGCTCCCCACAACCAGGCAAAGCCCGCATGCAGCAATGAGCAGCCCGCGCAGCCAAAGATACACAAACAAAAATGTTTAAACAGAGGATGTGGTAACATGTACAATGGAATATCACTCAGCCGTCAACAAGAGTGAAATAATGTCATCTGCAGCAACATGGACCTAGAGATTGTCTTACTAAGAGGAGCAAGTCAGACAGAGAAAACAAACACTATATGATATCATTTAGATGTGGAACCTAAAATAGGACACGAATGAACTTATCTCCAAAACAGAAACAGACCCACAGACACAGAGGACGGACCCACAGACACAGAGGACCGACCTGCGGTTGCCAAGATGGGGAGTGGGGAGGGGTGGACTGGAGTCTGGGATTAGCAGATGCAAGTTATTACATATGGAATGGACGGACAGCAAGGTCCTAGTGTCTGGCACAGGGAGCTATCTTCAGTCCCTGCGATACCGTAATGGAAAGAATATATACATATAACCGAGTCACTTTGCTGTATAGCAGAAACTACTACAACAGTGTAAATCAACTATTCTCTAATAAAATTAAAAAAATAAAAACTGGGAGACACTGGTTCCTGCCCTCAAGGATTTTGAATCCACGTAGGATATATACCCACGGAGCCACACAAACCTAACTACACTGAGGAGACCAGTGACGCTAGAATCCCTCCTGCAGTCGTTTGCACCGCTGTGTACAAACCCACCCCTCTGTCACCCATGCTCACAGAGGTGGAATGTGAATCACTCGAAGCGGCTGGGCTGGTGCAGTGTCCACGAGCTGTGTGCTAAGAGGGAAGAGGTAGGTGATGGTGAGAATGTGCCCACGCCTCATACCCCCACCCCTGCCCAAGACAGGTGCAGACTGCAAATCTCACCGGGGGCATTAGACTCTGAGGGGCGGGGGATGGGGCACGACTGAGCTGGTCACATCTAGGCCAGCGGTTCTCAAATGCTTCTGATCATTAGACTCACTTGGAAGCTTGCTAGACGTCCTGAATCCATTAAATTGAAATCTCCAAGGGTGGGATCTAGGCTTCAGGAATTATTTTTCTTCTATTCTCATTGAGATATAATTGACATACAGGAATATATACATTTAAGGTGTATGAACAGTGACTTGACTTACATACGTCACGAAAAGATGACCGCAGTCGGTTTGGTGAACGTCATCTCCCATAAATACAACATCAAATAAATGGAAAAAATGTTTTTCCTAGTGATCGGACCTCTTACAGTTTGCGCTCTTCACGGCTGTCATCTATAACACCGTCGTGTTGACCACATTTATGGCTTTGTGTGTCATGCCCTCAGTGCTCTTTATCTCCCTCCTCCAGCCCTCCCTCGGATAACCACAAGTCTGATCTCTTTCTCTATGAGCTTGTTTTGAAGTATAACTGACCTACAACACTAAGTCAGTTCCCTTTCCACAGCAGGGTGACTTGGTATTTCTACACATTTTAAAATGATCACCATGATAAGATATTGCGTAGCTACGGACTATATCCCCCTTCTGTGCGTTTCCTACCTGTGACAGTCAACTGGGGACTGGAATTCTACACCTCTTGGTCTCCCTCGCCTGTTTCTCTCCTCTCCTACCCCCGTCTCCCGTCTGGCAAACGCCTGTTTGTTCTCCACGTCTATAGCTCTGTTTCCGTTCTGTGATGTGTGTTCATCTGACTCCATGTATATGGGAAATTATGCAGTGTCTTCCTTCTCTGCTTGACTTCTCTCTCTTAGCACAATACTCTAGGTGTATCCATGTTGTCGCAGATGGCAAGATTTTAGTATTTTCATGACTGAATAATATTAGGCTTCAGGATATTCTAAAACTCCTCAAGGGATTCCAGTGCGGCGGGAGTTGAGGACCAGTGATCTTAAGAAGTGCTTCTCAGACTTTGACACGTGTGCAAAGGATCTAGTATCCTGAAGTGCAGATCCTGGTTCCGCAGGTCTGGGTTGGGGGTGCTTCCCAAGTGGCGCTAGTAGTAAATAACCCGCCTGTCAATGCAGGAGACGTAAGAGACGTGGGTTCAGTCCCTGGGTCAGGTAGATGCCCCGGAGGAAGGCATGGCAACCCACTCCAGCATTCTTGCCTGGGGAGTCCCGTGGACAGAGGAGCCCGGCGGGCTGCAGTCTGTGGGGTCGCACAGAGTTGGACACGCCTGAGCCACTTAGCAGACAAGCACAGGCGGGGCTAAGATTCCGCATTTCCATGCGGCAGCTATTCTGCCGGTCTGACTTGAAGGGGCCAAGAGGTCCTGCTTATCAAGGGGTCATGTGACGCTCTCTGAGGCTCAGAGCCTGGAAGTTTCCCCCTGGCTGGGAGGACCGGTCTCAGGCAGAGGACAGGTGGGGAGGACAGGTGTGTTTCAACAGGAAAACACCGATTTCTCGCCCCCACAGAGACTCTCCCCTTCCCTACCCCAGAAAAGGTGTGTGTTTGGCGAAAGTGTTTCCCTGTGAAGGGTGGAAGCTGGAAAGGCAACCAGCAGCACGTTCTGAGCTGAGACTAGGTCTGGGATCCAGACTTAAGCCGCCCTGGAATGTCTATGACATTTTGACATGAAAGGCAGCTTTCTGGAAACATCCACTGATTTACCTGGGCAACTAAACAGCTAAAGGTAAAAACACACCCCGGCAGTTACGCACTGAAGCTCTGCAGATAACAGACATTAGGATGTGAAAATTGATTGGATAAGTAGAGCAAGGTGGGTTTTGAAACTCCCTGAGCTGCCAACTTCAATGGAAGCTCCTGGGCGTGGGGCAGGGGAGAAACGGACAAGCCCAAAGCAGCAAAAAGACCCAACAGCTACTCTGAGGGGAAAAGAAACACGTACGTTCCCCTTTCTCCTCTCCCCTTACACTGTCACTGTGTGTGTGTGTGTTCATCACTCAGTCGTGTCCGACTCCGCAACCCCAAGGACTGCAGCCCGCCAGGCTCCTCGGTCCATGGGATTCTACAGCCAAGACTACTGGAGTGGGTTGCCATTTCCTTCTCCAATGCGGATCTTAGTAGTAGCAGTTTAGTTGCCAAGTTGTATCTGACTCTTGCAACTCCACAGACTGTAGCCCCCAGGCTCCTCCGTCCATGGGATTCTCCAGGCAAGAACTCTGGAGTGGGTTGCCCTTTCCTTTTCCATGTCACTGTATGCCAGACCCTCAGCTAATGTGTCCAAGCAATTGGGCAGGCTCCCCAGGGAAAGCCAAATGCCTCATTTAATTTCGCCCTGGTTCCCCTGAATATCAGCGCCCCTGCCTTTAGGCACTTTAGGATTAGAACACGGCCGCTGGCTCTCACCCGGTCGACCACCAGTCCTCCCTGCGGACAGCCGTCTCTCGCTGCGTCAGACCCCGGGCACAGACACCACAGCCCCGGTCCCTCCTCCTGGCCCTGCCGACACTGTGAGGCAGGGCTGGCTTTCCGTGGAGCCGCGGCGGGCGACCTTGGCCCTCAGAGCTTGCTTCCCACTCTCTGCCCCACAGGCGTCTCTGCCTGATTTACAGGTAGCATCTTCCTCGTCGTTGACTTTGCCATTGCTTTGCTTCGGGTAGTGATCATCTGAATCCCACCTCCAACTTTGGGGGCAGTCCCTCTCCCCCCGAACGTGTTCACCTCTCATCACAGGCAGAACAGGGTTGCCTTTCTGCCCCATCCATGTGTTCGCTAACACGTGGCTCAGTTTGCCACATACAATGTTCCCAGACAAGACTTTGAATCCGGAGCTGGGAGACCGAGAAGCAGAGAGAGGGAAATATGGTTTTAAAAAGTCCCTTTGCTGCCTAAGTCACTCAGGGCCAGTTCCCACGGTTTCCAAGACCAAGATGTCCAAGGTGGCACCCACACCTCAGGGCCACAGCCCCATAGCCCACAGCGGGGACACCCACACCTTCGTGCTTCTTCGCTCCAGGGCCGCCCACCGCCCAGCTTTCCTGGGACCCGGGGGTTTCCCACGCTGTGGGAGTTTGAGACTAAAACTGGGATGTGCTGGGCAAAGCTGGATTGTTGGTTGGCCTAGCGTGAGCTTGTGTACGTAGAAAAGTTTTGCCTTCCAGTTAGCTGCAAGTAACAGGACTCATGAATAAATAGGTCCTGGTGAGAAGCCGGGTCCCAGGAAGGCCCTCCGCAGAGAGGGCCTGAAATTAAAGGAAACGTTCAGTGACGAGAGTGACTCATTCCAAGTGTGCTGATGTGGGCAGAGGAGGATTCACCAGGAGGCCATCCAGGCGGGCCGCCCTCTTTCGGTCTGCGAGACCCTGCGCATCACAGCTCGAGTCCCTCCTGACATTGTAAGGCAGGGCCGGCTTTCCATGTAGCGGCAGTGGGTGATCCACAGAGCTTGCTTCCCACTCTCTGCCCCACGGCTGCTATGCCTGATTCATACACAGCATCACCTTGCAAGGAGGCCTCCTCTGGCCCTGGGGGTCCCTGGAAGGGCCTCAGTCAGAATCTGCAGGATTGTCTGTTTTCCAGTTCTTCAAAAGCAACATTGTTTTAACCGCTATAGGTTAAGATGACTATCTCTTTTCTTTCTGAATTCCCCTCCTGTGAAGAGACAAATGTTGGAGGGTCTGAGGGTGTTTTTTGAAATGCTGCTAAGCCTAGAATACGGCTCATCTGGGCCCAGGGGGCTGGGCCTGCGAAGCCTCTGAGGCTTCCTCAGACCATCAAGCTGTCCCTGGCTGAGTTGCTACGGGAAGCCCGAGTCCTAACCTTGAATGCTTTATCTGATGTCCACAAAAGGGGCTTCTTTTTTTCTTTCAGCCACACCACACTGCCTGTGGGACCCCGGTTCCCAGGCCAGGGATCGAACCGGCACCTCTTGCTGTGGTAGCATGGAGTCTTAACCCCTGGACCACCAGGGATGCCCCAGAAGGTGCTTCTCCGACACACAGGGAAGCAGTGTTGGACTACCCACATCCTCAAAGCCTGCGAGTGGGTTAACAGAAAACTCTGAAAACGACGGGGACTGCTTTGAAAAGACAAGAGTGGGCCACTCGGGGGAAAGCTGGAGTCACAAGCTGCTTCTCTCCGCAAAAAGAGGACCTTTGGGGAACAGACCCAATCCTGTCTCAGACGCTTTCGTTTCAATTCGAATTGGTTGAACTTGAAACAGGTTTGGGAGCTGGAGAGTCTAATAGGGGGTTAAGTGTGAGATAGAAGTTTAAGGAGGAATTACATCAGTACAAAATCGACTCACAGACATAGAAAACAAACTTATCAAAGGGGAAAAGTGCGGGGAAGGGGATAGACTCATAGTGTGGGATTAACAATAAACAGACTACACACAGAATAGACTCAACAAGATCTACGCGGCATCGATAATGGGCATCTATCGTCTGTCACCTGTAACCGGACAGAATCTGAAAAGGAGTATATAAATGCGTAATCGAATCACTTTGCTGTACAGCAAAAATTAGAACAACACTGTAAGTCAATTGTACTTCAATAAATTAAATTAAATAAACTACTGCTTCTCAATTGTTGTACATAGGGTGGGTAGACAACAAGCTTCTACTGTGCGGCACAGGGAACTATATTTAATATCTGGTGATAAACCATAAGGGGAAAGAATATGAAAGAGAATGCAAATATAAATATGTATAACTGAATTATTTTGCTATGCAACAGAAAATAACATTGTAGATTAACTATACTTCAATAAAGTAAAATTAAGAAATAAACTATATATACATGTGTGTGTTTATAAACAGCTAAATCACTAGCAGCTATCACAGAGTTGTAAATTAACTATACTTCAATTTTTAAAAGGTGTTAAGATTATGATGTTAGAAATTGTATTAAGACAGCGAGGATGGGGTGAAGAAGGTGGGGGTCCCCCTCTCCCATTTCTCCCTGCCGCCAGATGAGATCAGGCTCCTCCACCATGCCTGGCTCACCCTGGTATTGCACTTAGCACATTTTGGGGTTTTGCTCCGGGAACTCATCAGAGACAAGGTCTTCCTGATGATACTGTATCAGCAGCACCCAGCAGAGTCTGGACCCCAAAGTCGGCTCTCCAGAAATGTCTGCTGCTTTTCATCCAAGCATCTTGCAGGATCTAGGACCCCCCGACATCCAGGACCCTGCCACCGGCCAAAGGGAAACAACGAGCTGTGTCCATACATCCGATGGACTGTTACTTAGCCAGTGAAAGGAACAAATTTGAATCACTAGTAGTGAGGTGGACGAACCTAGAGTCTGCATGTAGAGTGAAGGAAGTCAGAAAGAGAAAAAAGCAAATATCATTAACGCACATATATGGAGTCTGGAAAAACGGTACAGATAAACCTATTTGCAAGGAAGGAAGGGAAATGTAGATATAATGTAGACACAGAGAACAGGCTTGTGCTGCAGAGGGGGAGGGAGAGGGTGGGACAAACGGAGACAGAAGCATCGACACATGAACACAGCCATGTGTAAATAGAGAGCTCTGTCATGACCTAGAGGGGCGTGCAAGGGAGGCGATCCATGTACGGTTACGACTGATTCACACTGTTGTACGGCAGAAACTAATGTATTAACAACATTGTAAAGCCATTATTCTCCAATTAAAAAAAAATTTTTTTAAGTCAAGGGATAACGGGAAAGTGCTCTTCTAAGAAAAATCAGATGTAGAAAACCAGCGGAGGGGATTCGGAGACCACAGATCCTTTCCTCCCCGACTCCCAAGCCCAGAGGAGGCTGGGGGCTCTGTGGTAACAGGAGAGGTGAGCGAGGGGAGGAAGAAGAGAAAGAAGTGTTGTCGGGAGAAAATAGAAAGAGGGGAAGAAGGGCAAGTGCGCCGATTTGGACCCCTGAACGTCATCACCACGTGTGCGTTTAAGTGCAACTGTACGCAGCAAGGGCTTCCCAGGTGGTGCAGGATGACAAAGAATCCGCCTGCCAGTGCAGGAGCCGTAGGATTCAGTGCTGGGTTGGGAGAAGATCCCCTGGAGGAGGGCATGGCTGCCCACTCCAGGGTTCTTGCCTGGGAAATCCCACGGACAGAGGAGCCTGGTGGGCTACAGCCCAAGGGTGGCGAAGAGTGGGAGGCAACTGAGCGAGTGAGCAGGCATGCAGGTACATAGCAAGGTAAATGCAAAGCAGTGTTTCCAAGCCCCCAGAGCAGTGACCCTTCACGGGTACCTGGCGGCACCTGGGTACCAAGAACCCCTCCTGGGGAACCAGCCAGTTTTAACATATAAGAACAATCCAGGCGGCAGCTGAGGACAGGAGCAGTCACGAAAGCGATTCCAAGTGGAACACTGAGCCAGGAAGCACAGAGGAGGGAGCTGAGAGCCAAGCATCCCTGACCTGGAGAAACCAGCAGTGGAGTTCCCTGGCATCGGTGACATCCGGCCCAGGGAGTGTGCAGGGGGCACTGCCAGGGAGGGAGAGGCCCTGAAGCTCCCCCACCTGAGGGTGGGGTGACAGAGTCCCTGTCACCCTCCAAAGCGTGCCCAGGGGGTGGCCCTGCTCCCACGGCTGAGGACCTCTGTTCACTCACTCCTTGTGTTTCAGAAAAGTCAACCTGATAAGTTTACCTGCTTCCCTGGAGCTTTTCGTTTGCTCGATTGGGCTTTTTATTTACTTTTAAAACTGACTTTTGAAATAATTGCAACTTTACCAAAAAGTTGTTAAGAAATGTACCCAGATCCACCAGTTGTTAGCATGTCGCCACATTTGCGTTCTCATTACATGCACACACATATTTTTTTCCTGAATTATTTGAGAGTAAGTTGTAGGCACGTCCGCTTTGGTCCCTAAATATCGTCACAATTACACCCTGATAACAGGACATTCGGTTAAGACTCTGTGCTTCTGCTACAGAGGGTGTGGGTTCAATCCCTGGTTCACGAACAGCACCCCCCCCAAAAATATATGTGTGTGTGTGTGTTTAAGTATGTATATGCACTTTGTACACAAATTCTGCAATAGAGCCTTTCTGGTTAGCAGCACTGTCTAGTGGAACTTTTACGATGGTGGAAAAGGTTGGTAAGCCCTTAAAACATGCCTAGTCTAACTCACCAAGTCAGCCTTTCATTCACTTTTCCTTTAAGTGTCCCAAGCCACACGCCCCGGGGGCAAGTGGTTTGCAATGCACAGCTCAGTCTCACAGCAACTCCCATCCCACCTTCACTCCATCTTCCTGCACTTTAGAGAAACCATCTGAGGCTTAGAGGGCTCTTTCTCAGCGGCCACTGACCGAGGAGCCCTGGGCTGAGCAGAGCGTCCACTGTGATTGCTTATCCGGCACAAGTCTGTTGTTTGTTTAGTATCCTTGGTTCTCAGAGTTGTGTCTGTTTCTGGTGTACAGCAAAGTGATTCGGTTACAAGGGACTACGTCCAATATCCTGCGATAGACCGTGCCGAGGAAGGGTGTGCAAGGAATATATATATATGGATGGATGGATGTGTGTATATGTCTATATGTATATACATATATATGTATATTCATATATGTATGCATATATGTATATTCTTTGCATGTTCTTTCTCAGTGCGGTTTATCACAGGATATTGGACGTAGTTCCCTGTGCAACAGGAGGTTTTGGTTTATTCTTCCTTTGTACGTAATAGCCTGCATCTGCTAACCCCAAACCCCCGGTTCACACTCGATTCAAATTTCCCTCTCTCTGCCCCGTGCTGCTACCCCATCTCCTCAGGCTCCTCTTGGCTGTGACAGTTTCTCAGGCTTTCTTTGATGGCCGTGACCCTGACAGTTTCGAGGGGTGTTAGGTGTTCTAGGTTGCCCTTTGATTGGGACTCGTCTGATGCTTTTCTCATGATGGGATGCGGGTTATGGGTCTGGGGTGTGGAGACGGCAGAAGTGAGGGGCTGCTCTTAGCTCGTCATGCCAAGGGGCGCAGCGTCGGCACGGCATCCTTCTCACTGTGACACCTGGCTTGGGTTCTGTTTGCTGCCTGTCTCCCCTGTGACTATACTTCCCTCCCCTCTCCACACTGCAGTTTTTGGAAGGAAGTCACTCTGCGCAACCCGCACTTAAGGACTCGAGCTACGCTTATTACTTTGAGGGCAGAGCATTGGCACAGAATATCCAGGCCCCTCCTGCAGGACACAGTCATCTATCCTCATCCATTCTGAACATTTACACTTTCAGTCATTCACACCAGGACAGGCTCATGGCTACTTACTTTATATTTCGGATTACAGTCAAATATTAGTCTTGTGGGGGTTATTTCTTTGTTGGGGGTTTGGAGGGGCTGCTGTCGGTGTTTGCTCAAATCCTGCCAGGTTTGGTTCTTGGGGCCTTCTCCAGTTCTCTCCCGTGCCCCTTTGGCATGCTCTCACCCTTGTGGAACTGCTTTCTGTCTTGACACTGCCTTACTTTCTGGCATTCACGGTGCTCCAGGCTCATCTTGGACATTCCCCGCTCCAGGCCTAGAATCTGCCGTTTCTCCAGGGGCTCTGGTTCCTTTTGGAATGGCATTAGAAACCAATATCTGGGCATTGGGTGCGCTCGCTCCTATTGGGGTATCTTTGCTTCTAGACACTCTCAGCTGACAGAGGAAGGAAGTGTATGCATACTAACCCGCGTATATAGTCACACTCCTAAATGTTTCTATATGTGACTAGCTATGTGTGTACTAAGCTAAGCATGAGTCCACACTGATGTCTCCACCTCTACTCACTATCCCAGGGGCCATCCTGAACTCACCCTCACAGTGTCATCCTCTGTCCACCATCCTTTTAAAAAAAAAATTTTTTTTTTTAATTTATTGGGCTTCGCCAGGTATTAGTTACTGCACATGGGATCACGTGGTATCGAGGTCCCTAACGAAGGATCAGGTGCAGGCCCCCTGCACTGGGAGTGTGGAGTCCTAGTCACTGGACCACCAGGAAAGTCTCCATCCACCACTCTTTTATCAGTTCAGTTCAGTCGCTCAGTCATGTCCAACTCTTTGCAACCCCATGAACTGCAGCACGCCAGGCCTCCCTGTCCATCACCAACTCCCAGAGTTCACTCAGACTCATGTTCATCGAGTCACTGATGCCATCCAGCCATCTCATCCTCTGTTGTCCCCTTCTCCTCCTGCCCCCAATCCCTCCCAGCATCAGGGTCTTTTCCAGTGAGTCAGCTCTTCCCATCAGGTGACCAAAGTACTGGAGTTTCAGCTTTAGCAACAGTCTTTCCAATGAACACCCAGGACTAATCTCCTTTAGGATGGACTGGCTGGATCTCCTTGCAGTCCAAGGGACTCTCAAGAGTCTTCTCCAACACCACAGTTTAAAAGCATCGATTCTTTGGCGCTCAGCTTTCTTCACAGTCCAACTCTCACATCCATACATGACCACTAGAAAAACCATAGCCTTGACTAGATGGACCTTTGTTGGCAAAGTGATGTCTCTGCTTTTCAATATACTATCTAAGTTGGTCATAACTTTCCTTCCAGGGAGTAAGTGTCTTTTAATTTCATGGCTGCAAACACCCTCTGCAGTGATTCTGGAGCCCCCAAAAATAAAGTCTGACACTGTTTCCCCACCTATTTCCCATGCAGTGATATGGCATTGTTCAATCCCACTGTGCCTACACTGCAGTGTCAGAATGGTTAGCCCGTGCCCCGCAGGAAGCTGTCTCGCCTGGAGGACAATGTTTAAGAAGTTTCTTCTGCCTTTCACGCTGCAGATCCCACTCATTTCCAGCGTTGCTCAGGTCCGCCCTTGTCTTTACTCCTTCAGTAAACTTCTGCATATATTTGTGATACGGTTTGTTTTGTCACATTCTGAATCCATCCTGGGATTTTTCATAGCTTCCTAGATGATTTCTTTTGAGTTGGCACCATACATTAAGGTTCCCTATTTTTCCTGTAGAGCCCTGTGGGTCGTGACAGATGTACGGCACCACGCGTGCACCACTACAGCGTCTTACAGGATGGGCTCACTTCCCTAAAAGCCCCCTGTGCGCCACCCATTCTATCCTCCCCTCCCCTTGACCCCTGGCAACCTCTGATCTTTTCAGTGTCTCTGTTTTCACCTTTTCCAGAATTTCATATGATTGGAACCATCATGTACCCTTTTCAGACTGGCTTCCTTCCCTTAGCAATATGTATTTGAGATTCATCGCTGCCTTTCTGCAGCTTGAGACCTCATTCCCTGTGTAATATTCCACTGTATATGGATGTCCCACAGCTCATGCGTCCATTTACCTATTGAAGGCACCTTGGTTATTTCCGCTTCTTGGAAATTATGAATGAAGAGCCTATGAACATTCGCCTGCAGGTTGTTATGTGGATGTAAGTGTTTAATCAGCTGAGTGAATTCCTGGAAGCACGACTGCTGATCATGCAGCAGAGCTTAGCTTTGCAAGAAGCTGTCACTGTCCTTCCCAAGGTGACCAGACCACTTTGCATCCCCACCAGTAACGAGTGAGCAGGAGACACAGAGAGGCAGGCTCCGTCACTGGATCAGGACGATCCCTGGAGGAGGGCAGGGCAACCCACTCCAGTGTTCTCTCCTGGAGAATCCCATGGACAGAGGAGCCCATGGAGTCACGAAGAGTCGGACACGGCGGCTGTGCCAAATCCTTCCTGGAAACTGGTATCATCAGGTTTTGGATCTTAGTCGTTGTAAGCAGCCAACTCAATGTTTTACTTGGAATGATTTTTTGAATGTGGCACTCTATGCCCCCCAAATTGAGATAGCTTATTAAACTACACAGCGGTAGGATAGAGAAACCAGAAACCAAACTGACTGACGCGAAGAGAAAACGAGTATTGCCGAACAGCTGGACTGGTTTACTACTGCCTTTGACTAAACTCAGCCTTATGTTGCACACAGTTTCCTTTCCACTTGAATAGAAAGCAAACAAGTTTACTTGGAGGGAGAGAATGTTTCTGGCTCCAAATCTGAGTGAAAGTTTATCTTGTGAACTTTGAACTAATAGGCCTAGGATGCCACAAAGGACGGTGCTGTCAACCAGCTTCACAGCCACGGCAAGGTGCCTCCAGCTGAAGTTCTTACATCCGCCTTCCAGAGAGGCCGCCGTCCTCAGCCGCCTCTTCCTCCTGAGTCATGGTTTGCCGCAACGTATGACTCAGATCATCAGCGAGTTTTTTTCTAAAGACTCTTAGACATGATGACCCAGGCGTGTTAAAGCCTGATAAACACATGTGAGTTGAACGAAGATGGAGAAACCACCCACCTCAATGACACGGGGCTGGTCTGTCAGATTTCTGCCAGTGGCTCCACCAGGATGAGGACAAAGCCGGGTTCGTTGCAACCCCAGAAGCCTTTGCTCTCTTCCAGCTCTATCTTGGGATTTCTTACTTCTCACTTAGCTCTTCTTCGGGGAAGAGCCTGACTTTTAGGCATTTTCTTTTGTTAATGTATTGTCGGACCGTTGATTTCCATGTCTTGGCTACTGTGAATAGTGCTGCTGTGAGCGCTGGGGGGCATGGAGCTTTTTAAACTACAGTTTTCTCCTGATACGTGCCCAGGAGTGGGCTTGCTGGCCCATGTGGTAATTCCGTTTTTGGTTTTTGAGGAGCCTCTGTGTCGTTCTCCACAGCAGCTGCACCGGTTTCTAATGCCCCCAGCACTGAGGGACGGCTCCCTGTCCTCCCCCCTCCTCCAGTTAGTGCATTTTCTTAGACTGTATCGGTATCCCTCCACTGGCGGACGCGCCCAAGTGGAGAGCTCTTCGCTGGCGTTTTACTTTGGGGTGGCCGTGCGCGCATGAACTATCGCTGAGTGATTCGTGTTCACCTGACAGTCTCGGGGAGGAGCCAAGGGGTTGGGATGAATCAGTGCAATGAAGCTTAACTCCTTTCCCTGGAGGCAAAACAGCAAAACGTTTCTTGAAAATATTTCAAGTTAATTTTCCACAGTCCCACTGAAGTCAGAGAGGTGGAGGGAAGCGCAGTGGTCTGACTGCCTGTGTGTCCATCTCAGCCGTGAGACAGAGAGAAACAGGGGACTAACCATGCAACGCGCTCTCTTTTTATAAATCTGCTTTGCAGAGCGCACTGTCCCAACAGAAAGGAAAAAAGCACAAAGACTGTCAGTAGCTATTTAGACAGAAAGACAATGCTCTTTCTAGAGTGTTCATTTATGACAATTTTCTGTGAAACCTTCCAAAGCTAATGCGATATTAAATGCATTTGGTTGAGGGAAGAAACTGATTAGTCTTTGGTTTGCTTTGCAACACAATTGGCAAGGAAAAGTACACAGCTTACATTTTAGTAGTAACGTTCATTCAGAGCCCTGTGGAAACGTGATTAGATTGTGAAGGGCATGAAGACCTTGCTTGCTTGGCTGGAAACTTAACAGCAGTTGTGATGTGTAACTTTTCCTCTGGACTGAGTTCATCCAGTGACCTTTCCTGACGTTTGTAGGGAGCCCTTCATGTCATTTGGATGCCTGGACATTTTATTTTCAACAGGACTGTCATGGCCTTCAAAGGCAGTCCTTATCTGGGAAGGGTTTCAAACCCTTTTCAGGGTTTTTCGATAACCCACCACTCACGATTTAAGCTGGTAATCAACAACTAACCTGTATCAGGGACTTCCCTGGTGGTGCAGTGGTTGACAGTGCTTCCAATGAAGAAGACGTGGGCTCAATCCTTGGTCAGGAAACTAAAATCCCACATGCTGAGCTGCTGGGCCAAAAACTAAAATTAAAAATAAAATGATAATTAATCTATATGAAACCCATATTTAGCCAGTATGGAATTATATGTTATATAACATACAGATCATGGGATGAAGGACTCTTGGTCTTATAGAACCAGGAGAATCTTTAAAATTGATCTATTATTTTAAAAACTCTTTACTGATTTTGTTACAGTATTGCTGCTGTTTTACGTTTTAGGTTTTTGGCCTCGAGGTCACAAATTCAATCATGTTTCCACCCCCTGCATTGGAAGGCGAAGTCTTAACCATTGGACTGCCAGAGTTAGTCCAGATAGAAGTTATTGACAAATGGCACCAAACAAGGTTCCTCTGTTCCCCTTTATTGTGAGTGGCAGGACAGTTTGAGGAGCCCAAGATTTGTTGAAACTGAGTGGGTTTGAAAAGACAATTCTATGAACTTAAAAAATCGTGTCACACTGATTGCCCAGTATTCTCAAGCCATGTATAGAGGATTATTGTCTAGGCTGATATACTTTTTAAAAACTACGTATCTGTTTGTGGCTGCACTGGGTCTCCATGGCAGTGTGCGGGCTTTCTCTGTGAGGGCGGAGGGGGGGCGGCTACTCTCCAGCTGCGGGACGCAAGCCTCTGGGGCAGAGGCTTCCCTTGTTGCAGAGCATGGGCTGGAGGCATGAGTAGCTGGAGAGTGTGGGTCTAGTCCCTCCTCAGCATGTGAGCTCTTCCCGGACCAGGGATCAAACCTGCCTTGGCAGGCGGAGTCTCAACCACTGGACCGCCAGGGAAGCCCGTCGGCTGATACACCTTTCTGTGTAAAATCCCCAAGTGTGTGGCTACCTATAACCTAATCCAAGCATTGGGAGGCTAGACACTCTCCAACTTCCTGTTATTCCTTTAAAACATAGCTAGAAATGTAGGTTGTTAAATGACAGATTTAACCAGGTAAAAATAAGAACAGACCACACATCCAAAAACACAAAGGAAAATCCTTTCTCATGAGTGAGCGTATCTACACACAGAATTGTCTGTAACTATAGTGATGACAACCATCATAAATGAATTTCAAGTGGAAACATGCAGTGTTTTGCATTTAACCATCTTGAAATAGTTGAACAAATAGGAGAAAAATAGGAAAACCCGTTAAACTCTTGCATTAGCATGTAGGAGTGGGTGGAGGCAGAGTCGAACGCACCCCCAGGTCAAGCACAAACGTGTGATGCAACCTGGTCTAGGAAAGTGGGGATGAGGGTGGACTTGAAAGTGAGAGTCTGCCAGGAACATCCAGATGAAAGCTCCACCTCCTGGCGGTGGTCCCTGCAGAGCAGGTCTGGCTCGGCAGCCGCCGGGCGAGACCTCGGGGATGGAGACACAGGCAGCAAGTCAAATGTCCAGCGCTGAGTTCATGCCCCGGTCCCACCACTTCCTCTCTGAGGGACCAGGTTACTTCCCCAAGTTTCCTCGCTATAAACCAGAGCTAGTGAGCATGTGCGATACATGCTCAGGCTCTAAGTCACGTCCGACTCCTTGCAGCCCTCATGAACTGTAGCCCGCCAGGCTCCTCTGTCCATGGAATTTTCCAGGCAAGAATCCTGGAGTGGGTAGCCTATCCCTTCTCCAGGGGATCTTCCTGACCCAGGGATCCAACCTAGGTCTTTCACACTGCAGGCCGATTCTTTACCATCTGAGCCACCAGGGAAGCCGGTGTCCCTAAGTACAGGATACAATTTTACCTAAGAAGTTGATACACTGTCTTGTGTGTTAAATCGTGTACACCCAAAAGAAATGTTCAGGTCTTAACCCCTAAGGCCTGTGACTGTGGCCTTATTTGGAAGTACAATCTTTGTAGATGTCATGAGACCGAAATGCTGGCTGGAGTGGACCCCAGCCCCCTTTGACCAGTATCCTTATCAGTAGAGGAGAGACACGGACAGACACACAGGGAGAAGGCCGAATGATGAGAGAGCAGTGATGTGAATACGAGCCGAGAACGCTGGCAGCAGTTCCAGAAACTAGGACGAAAGCGTGCATCAGATTCTGCTCTCGAGCCTTCTCGGCAGGCACGGCCCTGTCAACACCTTGGTTTTGGACTTCCAGCCTCAAGAACGGGGAGAGAATAAATTAATGTTGTTTAAAGTCATGCAGTGTATGGTTCTTCGGGTTATCAGCTATGGGAAGCAAATGCATATTGTATTAAAATTATCATCCAGACATAGAGAACAGACTTATGGACATGGGGAGAGGGGAGGAAAGGGTGAGATGTATGGAAAGAGTAACATGGAAACTTACATTACCAAATGTAAAATACATAAACAGTGGGGATTTGATGTGTGGCTCAGGAAACTGAAACAGGGGCTCTGTATCAACCTAGAGGGGTGAGATGGGGAGGGAGACGGGAGGGAGGCTCAAGAGGGAGGGGGTATATGTCACCTGTGGCTGACTCATGTTGAGTTTTGCCAGGAAACAACACAATTCTGTAAAGCAATTATCCATCAATAAAAAAATAAATTAAAAAAAGATTATCGTCCAGAGAGAGATGTTAAGGAATCTTTTTCAGGTGACTATGGGTTGACGGGTAAGTCCAAAATCTGTAGGGCTGGAAACCCAGGTGGGCAGGCAGGATGTTTTTAATCATTTATCCAGCTGCCCAGATGGTAGCTGCAGGCTCTCGTTCCCTGATCAGGAATCAAGCCCTGGCCCCCTGCACTGGGACCCCAGAGTCCTAGCCACTGCACCTCCAGGGAAGCCCCTCAGGCAGGATCTCTATGTCTCAGTCTTGAGGAAGAATTCTTTTTTCAAGAAACCTCAGAAGGGGTGGGAGGTGGGGGGGGGGTGGGCGCGTTCAAGATTGGGAACTCATGTACACCTGAGATGGAAAAAAAAAAAAGTAAATAATTAAAAAAGAAAGAAACCTCAGGTATTTCTCTAGAGGCCTTCAACTGATGGGGTGAGGCCCACCCACAGGGGGAAGGGTCATCTGCTTACACAAGGCTGCTGAGAGCCAGAGTCAACCCCCTCCATACGCGGCATCTAGACTAGTGCTTGGCCAAACGTCAGGCCCCAGAACAGAGACAAGCTGTCTTGTAAAATCAACCACCACCACTGCTACACACACACACACGCATGCATGTGCATGCGCACACACACACACACACACACACACACACACACACACTCCACGTGCCCTGTCCGCCTGGACTTTTTCTGTCTCTAGCCCTTTTTACTCTGTCTGCAAGGCGCTTCCCCTTTCGAGTCACCTAGAGTCTCAGGTTAAGACTTACCCCTGGAAAAACCTGCTCTGATTCTTCTGACTTGGTTAGGACCCCCTGGTATGCCCCTACCCGGCTTGCCACATTTTTCTTTCCCATCTTTTGTGTGCTTAAAAAAAACGGCACACAAATGAACCTGCGTAACGAGCTGCAGCCTGTCTTCTCTGTGGGGCTGGAGGCCCTCCTGGACCCCTGGCGTTCCCGTAGTGTCAGGCACCCAGTAGATGCTCCAAGGGACGTAAAGACCCGGAAGGGTTCCCAGGGAGCCTGCTGCACGGCTGAGGAGCCAGAGGCCCAGGGCGGTTAAGACATCTCGCTAGGATCAAAGGAGAGAGTTCAGACCCAGGTCTCCTGATGGCAAGTCAGATACGTGGCTCCCTGTACCCACAGTGTCCCGTTTCCAGGCAGAACCCATGGGTCTCATTCGGAGTTGCCTGACGTATCCTGACTTACTGAGAAAGTCAGAGGGCGTCTCTGACCCCTAGTCTCCAAATTTGCAAGTGAAATCCACGTGAAAGGGGAGCTTCTCCTCCCTGGTTAATAGGGAAGGGCCAGTGGTTGAAGCTGGGTAGCAAGAATATGAGTCCATACCGCCACCTCTCCTATCTGCCTTTTTGGTGAGAAAAGTTTAAGAACTGTTCGTAAGGAAACCAAGTACGTATTAAAAGCCTAGGTGTGCCAAACCCTGCTCTGTATTCTGAGTCCATCTTCTTACCTGAGTCTCACCTGCCCTGTGCTACTTGAAGCCTCATCCTAGACACGGGGAAACTGAACCTCAGAGCGTTTACGTAACTGAGCCGAGTCTCACAGCCAGGCGGCGGCGGGTCTAGGATTTCAGCAGTCCGGATCCAGCCGTGTTCATGAACTCTCTGCCTTGGAGGAAGTGAGACTTGAGCGGAGGTAAAGCAGTGCTGTCCCAGGAAACAAAGCGTGAGCCACGAGGGCGAGTCACAGCTGTGATTCCAACTCTTCTGGTAGCAACATTTACAAATTTTTATTTTATATAGATTTAAATTCTTTTAGTTTTACTTTTGGCTGTGCTGGGTCTTCACTGCTGCAGGCGGGCTCTCTCCAGCGGCGGCGAGCACCCTGGTTGTGGTGTGTGGCCTTCTCGCTGCAGTGGTTCCTCCTGTTGCAGAGCACGCGCTCCAGGCGTGTGGGCTCAGGAGGTGTGGCGTCCAGGCTTCGCTGCCCTGCGGCGGGGGGCACCCTGCAGACACATGCCCTTGTCCCCTGCCTTGGCAGGCGGACGCTTAGCCCCTGGGCCACCAGGGAAGTCCTTAAGTTTTCATTTATTTTGGCGTGTAACTGGCATGCAGTGTTGCGCTGGTTTCAGGTGTGCAGCCACCTGGCTGTTACACGTCTGCGTTTAAGCACTCCTTCCCACACTCCTTCCTCATCTAGCTTACTGCAGGGTGCTGAGCAGGGTTCCCTGTGCTGCACAGCAGCTCCTTGCTGGTTAGCCGTTTTAGATACAGCAGTGTGTATCTGTCAGTCCCAGACTCCTAATGTATTCCTCCCCTTCCCTTCCCCTTTGGTAACCATGCATTTGTTTTCTAAGTCTTGAGGCTATTCCTGTTTTGTAAATAAGCCCATTTGTACCAGTTTTCTAGATTCCACACATAAGTGATATATAGTACTTGTCTTTTTCTGACTTTCTTCACTTAGTATAAAAGTCTGTAGGTCCATCCATGTTAGTAGCAACGTTTTGGAGGAAAAAAAAAGGGGGGGAAGAAAACTAAAGCTATTCTTAACAATTATCTTATTTAATCCAGTATACCAAAATTTTATCATTTCAACATGTATCAAGGTAAATAATTATAAGAGACTTTACACGTCTTTTCACATAAAGTCTTTGAAGTCTGGCGAGTATTTTATACATCTCAATTTAGGTTATCCATATTTCAAGAGCTCAATCGTACTATATCTGGTGTTTACTGGATGATGCGTGTGTGTGTGTACTCAGTCACTCAGTCGTGTCTGGCTGTCTGTGATTCCCATGGACTGTGGCCCATCAGGCTCCTTATCCATGGGATTCTCCAGACAAGAATACTGGAGTAGATTGCCATGCCCTCCTCCAGGGGATCTTCCCGACCCAGGAATCGAACCCACGTCTAATGCATTGCAGGGAGATTCTTCCCCACTGCTTCACCTTTGAAGCCCACCAGAGTGGTATAGCTCAAGACTAAAGACTCTCTCTGTCACCCTTAGTCACCCAAAGAGCCAGGCTACACTTACTTCCTACCCGGAAAGACCCCCGCCGTGCAATCCAGAGCCTCCTTTCGGGTGCCAGTCAGTCCCTGGGGTGCCTGAGCCGCTCCGCCACTCAGCCTTGGGGAAGAAGAACGGCTACCACTAGCTTCGCCAGCTTCAGACGCCTTCTGCCCCGAGGACGAACACCTGGATTCCGCAGTCCTGCTGTTTAGGTCCGGATCTCAGTTTGCCCGGGGGGTGGGCGACGAGCTCCGTAGATTCGCCCTGCACCTCTCTGCCTGGAGTGAGTCCAGCCTACTGAGTCAGGGCAGGATGAGTAATCCAGGAGCTCCGGAACAGCTGTCTTCCCAGCCAGCCTTTGAATCACCCGATCTGCCCTGGGAGCAGATCACGCTGGGGAAATCGGTTCTGCCCAACCAACCAGGGCTCCCCGCCAGAGTGTCTCATCTGGTCCCTCTTTTCCTTCTTGGCTCCCGGACAGCCAGGCGCTGGTCAGGGGGAGCTGGAGTTTTCTGGCATCGTTTCTGCAGGGAGTTTGGCAGAAGTGAATCAGCCGCACCACGTGGCTCCCATTCTCTCAAGGTTTAGTTCATCGGGTCATGGTTTTCTTTTTCCCCTCCTTTCTATTTTCTTTGCAAAAAAGCTCTGACGATTAAAACAGAAGATAACCCAGGAAGCTGGAGAGCACTTTAAGTGGAATGAAAAATTCAAAGAAGATTCTGGTTATGGTATGAAGTCAGCTTCTCCCTAAACTGAAGCTGGTATCTGCACCTGAATCCTGGCCCAGAAAATTCTACCATCTCTGCTTCCAGACCCCTCTGCCCAAGGTATTGGCAGAAACTTGGATACACTGGGGCACGATGTGTAATTCTTGGGAAAGAAAGTACTTCAATACTAGAGGGACTCTAATGTGGAAAACGAAACGCAACAATGGAGTTAATTAGCATCGCTTGGCTCACGAACCCCCTCCTCCAGGGGCTCCTCCTTGATTTAAATCAGAGGGAACAGCTCCCACTGAGCAACCCCAGACCAGGGTCTCTGAGCTTCCTTGGCTCTGGGAGGAGGAGCTGCTGAGCCTGGGACGGGCTGCCTGGTCACAGGACCCAGACAGGCTCACCTCCCCGCCTGCCCTCTCCTCCGCCCCCACCACTGTTCAGTTCAGTTCAGTCGTTCAGTCGTGTCCGACTCATTGCGACCCCATGGACTGCAGCACGCCAGGCCTCCCTGTCCATCACCAACTCCCAGAGTTCACCCAAACTCATGTCCATTGAGTCGGTGATGCCATCCAGCCGTCTCATTCTGTCGTCCCCTTCTCCTCCCGCCTGAAAGACCCAGCATCAGGGTCTTTTCAAATGAATCATCTCTTTGCATCAGGTGGCCAAAGTACTGGAGTTTCAGCTTCAACATCAGTCCTTCCAATGAATTTTCAGGATGGAATATTCAGGACTCACTGCTGTATCCAGACCTTAATCCTTCAGGCTCACACTGGACTGGGCTGGGTGTTTTACCCACAGCCTTTTAGTGAGTCTGGACTTTTTAAAATGTACTATTCTTTTTTACTGAAGTCAATTTACAATGCTGTGTTAGGTTCAGGTGTATAGCAAAGGGATTTGGTTATACGTTTACACGTATCCGTTCTTTTTAGATTCTTTTCCCATATAGACATATAGGTTATTACAAGATATTGAGTATAGTTCCCTGTGCCATACAGTAGGTCCTTGCTGGTTACCTACTTTACATTTAATAGCGTGTGTGTTAATCCCAGACTCCTAATTTATCCCTCTTCCTCCCTTCACCTTTGGTAACCACACGTTTGTTTCCTACCTCTGTGAGTCTATTTTTGTTTTGTAAATCATCGAGTCTGCCACATGACCTTGTCACGGGTGGAAATCCTCACGCTGGCTCCTGGCATCAGGCATATTCTGGTTTCTTTATTTTTGGGGTGTAGATGCTCAGGGAAGCTCAGGGGGAACCCCTGAAATCCGAATCGCCTTGCCCATCGGATTTCTGCCACATGACCGTGTCACGGGTGGGATTTCTCATGCTGGCTCCCGGCAGTAAATAAATTCGTTTGTATCTTTTTTTTAGATTCCATNTAGATGCTCAGGGAAGCTCAGGGGGAACCCCTGAAATCCGAATCGCCTTGCCCATCGGATTTCTGCCACATGACCGTGTCACGGGTGGGATTTCTCATGCTGGCTCCCGGCAGTAAATAAATTCGTTTGTATCTTTTTTTTAGATTCCATGTGTTAATGGTATAACACGATCCATGCCTTTCTGTCTGACTTACTTCACTTAGTATGGCATTCTCTAGATCTACCCGTGTGGCTGCAAATGGGAGCATTTGTTCTGTTTATGGCTGAGTAGTGCTCCATTGTATATACGCACCACACCTTCCTTATCCACTCACCTGTCCATGGGCGTTTAGGTTGCTCCCATTCTTTGACTAGTATAAACAGTGCTTCTCTGAACACTGGGGTGCATGTATCTAAATTTAAAACTACCATATGGCCCAGCAATCCCACTCCTGCACATATATCCAGAGAAAACCATACCTGGAAAGATACGTGAGCCTGCACTTTTCTGCCCAGGCTCTCCCAGCCTGACCCTGGGAAGGGCATTTCCGACCTCACCCAGCCATTATTTCTCTCTGTCTGTGAACGTGACTCCTCCCACACATCCTGCACCCTTAGAAACCACCCCGCTGGTCAGGCATAAGAATTCCCATTTTACAAATGAAGACCCTGAGATTCCAAGAGGTTAAGCGATACCTCTGAGGTTGAACCTAGGTGATAGACCGTCCTGAGGCTCCAGCCCAGACCCTCCTTGCCCCAGAGCCCCGGGTCAGGCATTTCCCTCTTCACCACCCACCCTGGACCCAAAAGATGAGCACCTGCTGCTTCCAGGAACACCAGGGACCCCGAAGCAGCTCTGTGACTGGTCACATTTTGCAAAATGGACAACTATCTAAGTATAAGCCAGAGGTTCAGTGTGGGTGGGAGGGGTCTGCACTGCGGGAGCTGTTCATTCCACACACGAACCCTGGCTTCAGCTGAGGAGACCCGGGAGCCAGTTTAGGAGCCAGGCAAGATTGCACGTGTCTGAGCTGCGGGGAGGGCGTGGAGGACCCGCTCCCAAGCAGCGGCGTCTCACGACCTGACTGTGGGTCACGGCCCCGCTCTCTCCAGTGCCTGGGGACCCGACCGTGGGCCTCGCCACAGGACCCCTCCCAAGCATGGCAGCCTGCTTCCCTGCCAACCAGGGCTCCGAGAAGTGGAGGAGCAGATGGAGAGGGAGTTGGAGACCTTGTGATCGCATCTCAAAGTGGGTCCTGTGTGTTCTGTTTCCTGGAAGCCGGTGCACCACAGCCAGAGAATAGCCCCTGCTCAACGCAACTAGAGAAAAGCCCACTGGCAGCAAGGGAGAGCCACAGAGCCCAAAATAAATGAACAGACTCAAATAAGTCACAGTTCAAAGCAGAGCCTTCCGGAGACCGGCAGCACACGAAATCTCCGGGCGTGCATGCTGTTAACTTCAGTCGTGTCCGACTCTTTGCGACCCCCTGGACTGCAGCCCGCCAGGCTCCTCTGTCCACGGGATTCTCCAAGCAAGAGTACTGGAGTGGGTTGCCATACCCTTCTCCAGGGGATCTTCCCGTCCCAGGGATTGGTAGGCGGGTTCTTTACCACTAGTGCCACCTGGGAAGCCCATAAAATCTCTGCTGAGTCACTTCAGTCGTGTCCGACTCTGTGCAAACNCTCCTCTGTCCACGGGATTCTCCAAGCAAGAGTACTGGAGTGGGTTGCCATACCCTTCTCCAGGGGATCTTCCCGTCCCAGGGATTGGTAGGCGGGTTCTTTACCACTAGTGCCACCTGGGAAGCCCATAAAATCTCTGCTGAGTCACTTCAGTCGTGTCCGACTCTGTGCAAACCCATAGACGGCAGCCCACCAGGCTCCCCAATCCCTGGGATTCTCTAGGCAAGAACACTGGAGTGGGTTGCCATTTCCTTCTCCAAAGCATGAAAGTGAAAAGTCAAAGTGAAGTCGCTCAGTCGTGTCCAACTCTTTGCAATCCCCTGGACTGTAGCCCACCAGGCTCCTCTGTCCACAGGATTCTCCAGGAAAGAGTACTGGAGTGGGTTGCCATTTCCTTCTCCAATGCATGAAAGTGAAAAGTCAAAGTGAAGTCGCTCAGTCGTGTCCAACTCTTTGCAACCCCATGGACTGCAGCCCACCAGGCTCCCATCCATGGGATTTTCAGGCAAGAGTACTGGAGTGGGGTGCCATCGCCTTCTCCATAAAATCTCTAGCAGATCTCAAAAAACTCTCCTGGCCTCCAAATGCTCCCATCTCTGTTATCCAAAATGCCACCAGAAGGCACCTCCTAAAATGTAAATTTAAGTGGGCCCTTGCTTGGACCCTCCCGTTGCTCTGCGACTGTCTCAGGACCGGAGGCCGCCGCTCGACGAGGGCCTCCTGGACTACCACACCCACGTTTCCACCGTGTGGTCCAGCCTCGAACCTGGCCTGCCCCCTGGGTCTCAGGCCAGGACTCGACACAGTGCAGAGAGGGACACCCCAGGTCAGGGTCTGGGATCCCACTCGCCTGACCTTCTAGTCACTGCAACCACTCACAGAGGGCTTGAAAGGCAAGAAGGAAAAGGAAGGAAGAGAGAAATGGGCCGTCCAGTGGGGGGTGGGGGTGGGGAGGGGTGTGGTGTGACATTCACTAAAGCGGAGAACAGAGCTTCCTCCAGCCATTCCTTTCTGGGTCTTCAGGCGGGCGTTTCTTTCTTTGCAAAACACCCCGCAGCAGACAGTGGCTCTGGCTGGGGCCCCGGGTCCTCCTGAAGGGCCACCAGAAAGTGAAAGGCTGAATTGGCACACTTGTTTAGCCAAGCACATCCTTTCTCTCTGGTGACTGTCGAAAGACCCTGTGCTAATTCAAAAATAACTCAGCCTCTCATGAGAATTGAGCACACAGGAACCCCACTACGGGGGGAAGACTCCTGAAGCCCAATGTCTGGGAGCTGTGTCTTCAGAAGGAGCCTCTCCACCTGGGCGGAGTGGGATCGGAAGGGAGGCAAAATGAACGCTGTTCCCCTACCCCAGTGCCACAACCCCCACCCCCCACCCCCCACCTTCCCTGTCCTGCCCCTCCTGTCCACACGCCCTCTGTCCCCTCCGCTGGCCCGCCTTCCCTCTCCCCTCTGCGGGCGGCTTCGCAGTGTTTCTTGCCACAACCTTTTCTTCCAAATACTTTTTTTTTTTTTAATTATTTATGGATTTATTTTTGGCTGTGCTGTCTTCATTGCAGCCTGGGCTTTTCTCTGGTTGCCTGTGCGGGCTTCTCACTGGGGGGCTTCTCTTCCTTGCGCCCAGGCTCTAGGCCGAACGGGCCTCAGCAGCTGTGGTACACGGGCCCTCGAGCACAGGCTCAGGAGCTGTGGCCCGCAGGTTTAGGTGCTCCTCCTGGCTTGTGGGGTCTTCTCAGACGGGGGAGCGAACCCGTGTCCCCTGCGTTGGCAGGCAGATTCTTTGCCACCACCCTTCTTGGTAAAGTTTTAGGCGGAGCCTTAGCCTGCTTTTTGCATCTGATCGCAAGTCCTGCGTGCAGGACCGCCGTCTGGGACACACCCCGGTCCTGGTGGGGTCAGCCGCCCCGGCTGCTCGTGATGAAAGTGTCTCCTTCTTTCTTGACTTCCCACCAGTGTCCTCAGCTCTGGCAAGCAAAAGAGATGACCATGGAATCTCCCCGAGTGTATCTTTTTAAAATAAACAGCCAATCGTCTGACAAGTGTGGTTTTAACTCCCATTAGTAGTAAGTGACTTGATACTTTGATGAACCCCAGTGCATCCCTGTATTCTAAGCCAGAGAGCTCTTCAACTTGCACGTGCTTCTAAGACAACTTTGAAAATGTGCTTTAAACTGTGCTTTGGGGAAGATGTTCAGGGGCTTGTTGGGGAGAGACATACCTTTAAAACACATAAATTTTTTTGAGATTTTGGTGAAAGCTTAGTGAAAGTTGACTAGATGGCGTGCTTCCTTATTGCAGAGCACAGTGCAGAACAGGACACTCGGGATGAGGTTTTCTGAAACTCTATTTTTTGGCTGTGGGGGTCTTCGTTGCCGTGCGAGCTTTCCTCTATTTGCGGCGAGTTGGGGCTCCTCTCTAGTTGCCGTGCAAGGGCCTCATAATGCGGTGGCTTCTCTGGGTGTGGAGCACCGGCTCTGGGGAGAGCAGGGTTCAGTAGTTGCTCGCACGGGCTCACTTGGCATCTGGAGTCTTCCTGGACTAGGGATTGAACCCACGTCCCCTGCATTGGCAGGCAGGTTCTTCACCACTGAGACACCAGGGAGGTCCAGTGTGAGTTGTTGAATAAGACAAATCAGGCACTGAGAGTAGACTGGGGTGGGGCGGGTGGAATGGCGTGGGGTGAGGACGGGGCATGTCCAGCTGCCTCCCATCACCACCATCTGCGTGTTCCCTTCAACTGCAGGATAATGGCCAACACACAGTAGGCGCTCAGTGAATGTTCACTGAACTGAACTGCTGGTCCGATGGCTGAGCCCGTGAAGCAGATGTAGAAAGAAACTGCCCCGCTCTGAAAACGCCCTTTGGATTTTAGCCCAAACTCTATTTCAGCAAATACTGTTAGGATCTGAGATACACTTACTCGGAGGAAAAAATAAAATGGAAAGTCAGTCTTTTTTCTCCATCTTGTTAAAAAAAAGAGTTTTTTAAATCATCCTCTGCCATTTCTCATCCATCAGACTTACATTAACATGATATGTTGCTGTGGAAATGCTTCCCTTAAACACATCAAATGGATTAATGCTGGCACTTTATCAGGTACAGTTTCTGTTTCCATAAAACATCTTTAGACACATAAAGCCTACTTCAGTGAGATGTAGAAAAGCCTTCTCCTCGCCCGTCATCCAGTCAACTCCGTTGGGGAAGCTGACATTTCCAGAGGCTCCGGCGTTGCCCGCCTCCCGTCGGAGCTGCTGCTTCGCGAAGGAGCCTGCTCCTCCCTGGGGACCCTTCCTCCTTGCGGGTGACCACAGCCACTTAGCGGACCAGGGGGGGGACAGGAGGGAGTCAGAAGAGGAGGCAGAGGCCAAGCCTGTCCAGCTCAGGGCACAAGAACTTGGAAGCTTGTCCTGGCTCTGACCTTGAAGTCAGTGAGGACGGAGGGCAAAGGTAACTTGGGGTCATCATGCTGGCCCTGGAAATGCAGCCCTGTACGCCTGTGCGATTTCCCAGGACGCTCTCTCCCTCTCCACCCATTCTTCATTCTTGGCCTCCGATGCGCCAGGAACACCCGGGGCTCAGGACACTCCCATTGTGTGGTCGTTGGACCAAAAACAGCACCTGGGAGCTGGTTGGAAATACCCTTCCTCCATCCTCCCATCGAAGACCAACAACTAGTAATCTGGGGGCGCTGCACACGCCCTCCCGGGGATTAGGATGCGAGTCCGCGTCTGAGAACCACGGCGTCTGCAAGCCCTGGGGAGGGAGGCTGCTCCCGCCCGCTCTCAGCGGGCAAGGATTCCCAGGAGTCCTTCAGATCCCTCCTCGTGGTCCTCACCCGCTGAGGACCACACTGGGGAGGCACAGCCCCACCGGCCCTCAAGGTGACACAGAAGAGCTTCATGGGGTGCCACTGTGCACACTGCCACTGTGCCCTCTTCCTGCCCCTGCAAACAGGCTCGTCGGGCTGGTGTTCCTCCACTCTTATGACCAATTCTGTGCCCCCCAAATTCACCCCCTGTACTCCAGAAAGGGACTGTGTTTGGAGGTGGCTTTTAAAGAGTTAAATGAGGCCTTTGGGGTGGCCCTAGGGCAGTCTGACTGGTGTCCTTCTTGGACGAGGGGCTGAGGGGACACAGAGAAACACCAGGGGCATGTGCACACGGATTGGGGAGCCCGAGGGGAAGGCGGCGTCCAGTCCAGGGGCTGAACCAGAGGCTGCCTCACTGCCAGGCGGATTCCTCACCACTGAGCCACTTGGGAAACCCACCATGTGAGAGTTAGATCTTAATGAGGCTGCGATTTTATAAAAGCATAGTAGTGCATGGCGTGCCCCCATTCGCTTTTAGAGTGCACACACACAAACGCAAAGACACGTCTCGCTGAGCTTCTGGGAGGGCTCCAAGGAACTGATGGCACCAGCAGGGAGGGAGGGGCGAGGGGAGGTCAGGCGTGAGAGGCGGTCTTTTCACTGTAATCTGTGAATACATTTGATTTTTTTAAAAATTGTGTTCCTATATTTCCTACTCAATCAATGAAGATAAGTCTTTTGCAAAGCAGAGGAAGGGAAAAGGGGAGAACAGAGGGTTTCTTGAATGATGATACATGGGTTGGGAAGATCCCGTGGAGAAGGAAATGGCAATCCACTTCAGTAATCTTGCTGGAGAAATCCCATGGACAGAGGAGCCTCACGGGCTACAGTCCACGAGGTCGAAAAGAGACGGACAGGACTTAGTGACTGACGCACGCGTGCAGTGAAGTCCTGCAGGAGCTGTCTCCAGATAAAACAGGCTGAGTACTTTTAAAAGTAAAAACTTCTCAAGCACTCCTAAAGCCCCTAGCTGAAAGGTGACTTGCTACATCTCTGCCGTATCTGCTCCAAGACTGTCCTTGTCAGCCGGCAGGTGGTCCTGGCAGGGCAGTGACTTAACTCCATAGGCAGCATCCTCTGTCCTGGGAACCAGTGATGGGGCTCCCTGACAGTTATAGGAATCCTGCCAGGTCACAAAAGAAGCTCCCTTGAAAGCTAATTGTCTTTCACCAGTCTTCACCCCCAGGACCATAAACGGGTGTTTAATTTAGAGCAGGTGGAAAAACTTCAGAATGAGGGGTCAGGCATTCGGCGGTGTGCTCCACTCCTCTGCAGAAGAGCTGCTAGGTTACAGTGCGGATGGTCTGCTCTCAGGGCAACTTACACCCCCCCCCCCCCAGTGAGCTGGTACAGTCTAATATAAAACTTTTTGAGGAAGCAATGTCTTCACAAACGTACACAATGATGCCCATTTTATGGATAAGGAAGTCGAGGCTCGGGCAGGCTGACTTGGCTGGAGTCACGGTAGTAAGGCCGGATTCATACTTAGATCCTCTCTGGAGCCTCCATTTTTCACAATTAGTGTATAATTGCTTTGCAATGTAGTGTTGATTTCTGCCATAAACAGCTCCAGTCAGTGATAGCCATACATACACATCCCGTCCCGCTTGAGCTTCCCCGCCACCTCCCATTCCGCTCCTCTGAGCTACAGCCTGTTTTTCTCGCTGTATCTTGGTGTCCAGATTGCCTTATCAAGGATAATGCTGGATGTCTCCAGCTCCGTAGAACACACGGACGGGATTAGCCTGTGACGGCCGGTTTACCTATGTCTTAGTCTATTTTGTGCTGTGGTCTGAAAAACCACTATAGACTGGTGCTCACAAATATGGCATTCTGCCCCAACCTCCACATTCATGCCCGTGTTGCCTATGAAATACTTCCATTCCATCCCAGTGGTTCCCAAAGTCTTAACTCCTTCCAGAAAGAGCTCAGAAGTTCAAGTTCCACCTAAACAGCACCTAAATTAGAGCCAGGGGAGGTTTAAGGCGCCATTTCTGCGGAGGAGGCTCCTCTGCAGCTGTGAAGGCAGGAAATCAAGCAAGTCATGTGCGTTCAAAACCCGATCGTGGGTCAGGCACAGGGCGGACCTTCCTGCCAGGCTCAGGCTGGGCCCTCGCGGCTCGAGGAGCCTCGCACCCACGGGCAAGAGGAAGGAGGCTGTCTCTCCAGCTCCCCTCCTCTCTGCCAGGTCCTCAGCGGAATCACCCTTCACAGTCCATTCTGAGCAAAGAGGCTCTGTCTAGCAGGCACCTCCAAACTCTCCCAGGCTTCACCCATGACCCACTTTTACATTTCAGGTGTTTGTTATGGCAGCACCCCACTTCTCTTTACCAATTTCTCACTCTGTTCAGGCTGCTACAACCACATACCATAGACTGGGAAGCTTGTAAACAGAAATGTATTTCTCACAGTGCTTGAGGGTGGGAAACTCAAGGCCAAGGTGCTGGCAGATTGTGTCTGGTGAAGAGCCTGCTTCTCGATCCATAGATGGCTGTCTTCTCCCTAGCTCCTCCCATGACGGGTGGCGAGAATGCTCCTGGGGGCCTCTTTGATGAGGGCACTGGTCCCACTCACGGGTGCCCTGTGCTCATGACATCATCACCTCCCCAAAGCTCCACTTCCTAATACCTTCGCCCTGGAGGTTAGGGTTCAGCATATGAAGCCGTGGATACACAGACATTCAGCTCGAACAGCTATGTATGGTGACAAAGAGTCCCTTGCTGGTGGTAGCATCTGCTGGAGACCTGTGCCAATCCGAGGCTGAGCAAGTCAGAGGCCCATAGATCTGGTAGCATCGCTCTGCCCACAACTTCCCACACAGTCTGCGTCCCTTCGTGTGCTCCCTGCCCAGAACCACCCACCAACCCCACTTGCCTCTGTGAATCCGAGAAGCCTCTTCATGTCACTGTTGGTTACATAAGTCCATTTCGAAGCCTTATCATACTTTCCCTATGGTTTTTCATCCTGTTAGTGATACAAGTTTGTTTGAGAAGTGACCAGCTCGAAAAAGTTGTTGTCAAAAATCAATGCTATTGTTTCACTAACATTTTGTGGGACAATAGTCACCCTTGACACGCCTGTAAAGATGCCTGATTTTCATGACACGTTGCCTTCGGTTCACTCTTCTGCAGAAGCACAGGAGCATTCTCCCACTGTGTGAATTTCCTGTCACTTTCCCTATCAGAATCAGTCACTGTGGTTTTCTGTATTTTTGATGGCCTAATATCCACATCATCTGAACAGGAACTATATTCTGAAGAGCTTAATCTCCTGAGACACCAGCATCTATGTCACTTGGATAATCAGAGGAAGTAGTTGCATAAAACTCACCAAAAAAAAAAAAAAAAAATTTCCTTTCCTCAACATTCCACAATGCATCAGTTTTGAAATTTTTATGTTTATAATATACACAAGATTGGAACAAAAACTTAACAGAGCAAAATATGAATGATAATGACAATCATAAGTTGTATAATGGACGCTTGATCGGTTTTAAGCTCTAACAGTTTCATATGGTGATTTTAATTGCATCACTGTCTGAGAAAGCACTGATAGTCTCCAGNTAATATACACAAGATTGGAACAAAAACTTAACAGAGCAAAATATGAATGATAATGACAATCATAAGTTGTATAATGGACGCTTGATCGGTTTTAAGCTCTAACAGTTTCATATGGTGATTTTAATTGCATCACTGTCTGAGAAAGCACTGATAGTCTCCAGCTAATAATAATCAGTAATGTGTTAGAAAAACAACAGATGAGCTTTCACAGGACATGCGTCCATCATAGGAGCTCACAGTGAATTTCAAGGGTGGAAAGTCAACCCAACCTAACGCACCATATTCCTTCTCTCAGAACTAGAAATGTGAGTGGAGACACCCAGGTTTCCAAAGTGGCTGGAATTGTGAGAGAAGGACTAAGAAGTCCTACAAGAGTCCCCATTCTCACCCTTGCTGAGACTTTCTCCTTGACTCTTACAAAAGCTACCCTTCTTTTGTAATTTAAGCAAGTCAGGAGGGATTTCTGTTGCTTGCAACCAACAGACTCCTGAATAATACAGAAAGTCATACTCTAGTGGTCAAGCAAACAGAAAAAGAAGCCAATATACAATTACAAAATGTGAAGTGCCGTGATGGAAGGAAGATAAACTTGGAGAGACTGACAGTGGGGACCAACTGCAGAAGGGGAGGTCAGGGAGAAGACCCTTTGGGGAGACTATCCTTAAGTTGAAACCTTAAAGATGAAGGCAGCCGTTTGAAGAGTGGAAGTGCAGGCTGAGGGAAAGCGTGTGCAAGGGCCGAGAGCAGGGAGGCGAGCCCCAGGACAGCGGGCTGTGTGCAGAGAGATGAGGCTTATTCTCGGAATCGCGTCCAGAGCAGTTTTCTTCCTCTTGGTTAAAGTGAATGCTTATAGTTTTTGCCTCTTGAAATTCAGCATACTACATCTTAGCATTCAGTTGTGTGTGTGTGTGTGTACATGTGTGTGTGTGCACATGTGTGTGCCTGTATTGGACCCACTCCCTGGTGGTTCAGCTGGTAAAGAATCCGCCGGCAATGTGGGAGACCCAGGTTCGATCCTTGGGATGGGAAGATCCCCTGGAGAAGGGAAAGGCTACTCACTCCAGTATTCTGGCCTGGAGAAAAGTCCATGGGGTCGCAGAGTCGGACACAATTGAGGAGATGAGTGGAGGTGTTGACTGGAGATGCCCACTAGTTATCCACTGTTGCCTAACAGGTTCCCACAAACCAAACAGTTACCACAATGCCCATTCATCAGCTGCCAAGTCTGCAAGTCAGAGCTGGGCCGTGGTGTGGCCGTGTGTTGCTCAGGATGTCACAAGGTCAAATCAGGACACTGGCTGAGGTCTCTGCGCTTCTCAGCTAGGCCTTGGTCCCCTTCTAAGCTCCCTGCTTGTTGGCAGAACCCGTTTTCTCATGGCTGCAGGACCGCAGTCCCCATTCTCCCCACTTCCCTACATCAGCAGTTCACAGTATGGACGTTTGCTTTCTTCTAAGCCAGCAGAGTGTGTCTCAGTGACATCCCCTTCTGCTACCAATTGGAGAAGACTCCCTGCATTTAAAGAAGCTGGTGTGGTTAGGTGAGGACCACAGGAGCAACCCCTCTATCTTAACACATTATTGACCAGAGATGTTTCAATATGTTTTCAGACAGCGAAACAACTAACATCACCATGCAAGGCTGTTAGAGCTGCAAATCGATCAAAGATTTGCTGTACAGCTTATGACTGTCGTTGTCATTGACATTTTGCTCTGTTCACCTTCTGTTCCAACCTTGTGTATCTTATAAATGGAAATTTTTCAAAAATGACACATCACGTGAAATTTTCAGTGAAGAATTTTTTTCACTTCATCACTTCAGATAATTTCTCCGATTATCCGAGCAACATATATACTAGTGTCTCAGAAGATGATAGTTCTTTAGAATATAGTTCTGATTCAGATGCTGTGAATATTAGACCAACAAAAAGACAAAAGAAAAGTCTTTAGTGACTGGTTCCAAGAGGGAAAGTAAAAATGAAGCTCGCGGTGCTGGAGATTGCGGCTTAGCTTCTGCAGAAGACTGGATCGGAGACAGCCTTTCACTAAAACTAGAAGACTTCACAGTCACGTCAAGTGTTACTGTTGAATGTGATAACCCACAGTGTTAGTGAGATAACAGAATTCAGTTTTGGTCAGTGAAAATAAGAATCGCCAGCCACCGGTGCTGGTTTCTGCAAAAATCCCCCAGTCAGTCATGAGTTAAAAATCAGCTGATCTGGGTTTCCCTGGGGGTTCAGTGGTAAAGACTCTGCCTGTCAATACAGGAGATCCAGGTTCGGTCCCTGATCCGGGAAGATCCCACGTGACCTAGAGCACTGTGGAGCCTGCGCCTTAGAGCCTGAGTGCTACGACCACTGAAACCTGAGCTCCTAGAGCCCGTGCTCTGCAACGAGAATTGCCACAATGAGACGCCCAGGCACTGGAGCTAGAGAGCAGCCTCCCCTCGCTTCACCTAGAAAAAAGGCCCCACAGCAAGGAAGACCCAGCACAGCCAAACACACACATACTCAAAAAAATAAAATCAACTGATTCGTTACCTTAATTACATCTGCGAAATCCCTGTGCCATGGGAAGTGACTCCAGTGGGTGGAGACCGTGGCCATCCTACAAGGCTGCCTGCCTCGGGATGCTGTTGCTGTTTGCCAGCTCCCGGAGGAGTCACTGCACAATACCCTGATGGAAGAATCCAGCCCTCACGAGTCTGCAGCTAAAAAATAATTTCCTCTCCTCTCTCCCCCTACTTACAACCCATTGTATTATCAGTTTCCCGTGGCTGCTGTAACAGGTGATCACAAACTTGGTGGCTTAATACAACAGACATGCACCCTCCCGCAGTTCCAGAGGCCAGATATCTGCAGTCAAGGAGTCAGCACAGGCACGGCTCCTACAGCGGCACCGCGGTCCAGGCACTTCTTGGCTTGTGGCTGCCTCACTCCCGGCTCTGCCTGTCTTCATATCACGTCATCTCCCTGTGGGTCCAGGTCAGCACTCCTGTGTTTTTGCCTCTCTGTTATAAAGACATGTAGGGTCCACCTGGATAATGCAGGACAGCAGCTTTAAGACTTAACCTAATCACACCTTTCACTGTACGGTTGACCCTCTGTAGGAGCGGGTTCTGCATCCGTGGGCAGATTGGGAATCCGAGGATACAGATGACAGGCTGTCCTGCTGAGGCATTTTGTATAAGAGGCTCGAGCATCTGTGGATTTTGGTGTCCACACTGGGGGCGCAGAGCACCTTGGAACCAGTACCCCACGGATGCCAAGGGAGGGCTACAGAAGGCAGTTTTCACTATTTTTTGCCACTTAGGGTGATATTTGTAGGTTCTGGAGACTGGCAAATGGGTGTATCTTTAGGAGACCATTTTTCAACCCACTGCCCACATGCCTCCTTCCTGTGACCCGGGCACCAGGGATCCGACTGTCAGATGGCAGGTGTTTGTGACCTTTTTACCAGTGGCTCACTCTGAGACACTGAGAGTGAATTGTTCTTGTCTTTGACATGAAGAAACTAAAACATCCATTTAGTCCCTATTCACATCTGCAATTTCCTGATCTTGTAGGCAGTTCCAAAGATGTGTCACCTCAGTTTCCAGAACCCTCTCCCTCTGGAGGCTGCTTGAATCTCCATCACACCCCATGTGGACCAGATGGGAGCCTGAGATCAAACCTCTGCACAGACCATGCAAGGTCTTCACCGGCTTCCTACACACCATGGTGGGGAGGGGCGGGATCTGAGAGCTGGTCCCTTCTGCTTTTGAGGGTCTTTTTGAAATGCAAAACCAGAGTGAGCTACAGGTCTCTCCTACCCTTCTTTCCCCCCCTTTTGAAACTTTTCTATCTCAACTATGTATGATGGTTTAATAAAAAAGCTATTTCTTAAGAATAAAGAAATCCCTAAAATTCAAACGATTCACACAGATTACTTTTCAACTCACTTTACAATGTGTGATTTGTAAGTGCTCGTAAGATGTGATGATTTCCAGTTAAATCTGGGATCTGAATATCCTTATCTACCACCTGGAAAGTGTCTGAAGCAGAACTCTAAGAATAATGAGAGAAATGAGTCCACGTTGGTTGGTCATCAGCTCCCACAAAAGGAACAAAGTCCCTTTGTAAAAGATCATTACAGAGAATTCTGAAAAGTATAGGGCATTAAATGAAATGAGGTCAGGGTGGTCTTAGGAAAAAAAGTTCTCCCTCAATAAAAACTGCCTGTTAGTTCTCCTGACAGTATCGTTTTCAATTCATATTTCCACGCAGTCATTTTCAATGCATATTTATTTTTATTACAGACTTTAAAATATTGTTTGAGAAACATATCATACAAAATGTGTCTATAATATATATGTACAGCTTAAGATTAATAATAAAATGAACATTTTTTTTTCCAAAGCAGTCGGCTTAGAAAGGCTCGACATCACTGGAGGATGAAACACTTGACATTCTATTGTGGAAATGCCAACACACAAATTATCTTTGTTCGTGTTTTATTGCTGTAGCTCTGTGTTTCCTCCTATAATGCTGTGCAAACATTTTATCAGAAATGGTGGAGGGAAGAACTCCCCACTGTTAAGCACAGCCGAGTAAGTGCTCTGGTTGCCGAGATTACAGCTTCTGCAGTGGGATGGTTATGTTGTTTTCTATATTCATCAAGGGATGAGAATAACATATTGAGGGTGGTTATAAAGAAGCAGAGTGGAAGTTAAAAAGGCAATATGCCCTAATCTTTTCGCCTCCCTGGTTTCTTCATATGAAGCCTATTGTGAAAATACTACACTGGTACAGCCCTCGCACAGGCTGAGATTTTTAGCACGGTCCTGGAGCCACGGGATCCGATGCGTCTGGACTGGGCAGCTCACATAACGAGGCCCCAGACAGGGTTTGGTCCAAACGCCCAGAGAGCATCAGCCTTGGCTACCTTATCACGCCTCCTGTTCCTGGGTTTCTTCCCCCATCGCGTGGGCAGGATAATGAGATAAGCCTACCTTCTGCTGCTGCTGCTACGTCGCTTCAGTCGTGTCCGACTCTGTGCAACCCCAGAGACGGCAGCCAACCAGGCTCCCCCATCCCTGGGATTCTCCAGGCAAGAACACTGGAGTGGGTTGCCATTTCATTCTCCAATGCATGAAAGTGAAAAGTGAAAGGGAAGTCACTCAGTCTTGTCCTACTCTTCACGACCCCATGGACTGCAGCCCACCAGGCNCTGAAAGTGAAGGGCTGGAAAAAGATATTCCATGCAAATAGAGAGCAAAAGAAAGCAGGAGTAGCAATACTCATATCCGATAAAATAGACTTTAAAACAGTATAATATATAGCAATAAAAAATAATGTTACTGCTGAATGTCACATCATAAATAAACCTCACCAAAAAATTGTTGAATGATAGAAAGCAGACACAAATAGGTCTTACTGTATGATTCTAGTAACATGAAGTTCAAAAACAGAATCAAAATTAAACTCTGGACATAGAGATCAGAATATTTGTTATTTTGAAAAGATGTTGACTGCAAGTGGAGTCATTAGGGGCTGAAAATATTCTTTATCGGGATTAAGGGTTGTGTTTAAGTTCCTTCCAGAAAACAGATCTAAGATAGGAAAGGTGAGAAAGTCAAAGGACGCCGCAATGACAAAGGAAGCTTTATAGGTAAGACTTTACTTAGGGACATGATACCGGGTATTAGAAGTGGGAGACTTGGCAAGTACAACAGGAGAGAAAGTCCAAACAATGATGTATTATCAGAGTGGTCACCACTCTGGAAAACTAGGATCTGATCTCACTGGAAGCCTCTGAGGAATTCCACAGACTGTGACTCAGTGCTGTAAGCCTGAAAGCTACAAGGGTAGCACATATCCATGACCTGACTCATGTCCCCGAAGAGCCATGTTCCCCTGTGCACCAAGGAGTTTTCATTCCCCCACACTTGCAGTTTTGAGCATCCAAACATGATAAGCAGCTGCTAACAGATGTCCCAACCACATCATAAGAAAAGCCTTAGTGTAAAAATGCAGAAGATAGACAGTGCAGATGATGTTAGGTTCTCTAACCAGTCGTCATGTTAGCAATGGCTGGGGGAAAAATACTGGGCTGAGAAGATGTGAAGCATAAGAAGTGTCTGACACTATCTGATTTTTCTGAGCAAACAAAAAATATATTCACAAAATCAATCCATTTTTTTCATAGGAAAACTTACAATACACCAGTCTGGTTAGTAACTGTTTATCTCCCAGTGACATCTAGTGGTGAAATATGAACATTCACAAGATTCAGTTTACAGCTTTTGCTGCTTCTGCTGCTGCTAAGTCGCTTCGGTTGTGCCNCAAAAAATATATTCACAAAATCAATCCATTTTTTTCATAGGAAAACTTACAATACACCAGTCTGGTTAGTAACTGTTTATCTCCCAGTGACATCTAGTGGTGAAATATGAACATTCACAAGATTCAGTTTACAGCTTTTGCTGCTTCTGCTGCTGCTAAGTCGCTTCGGTTGTGCCTGACTCTGTGCGACCCCATAGATGGCAGCCCACCAGGCTCCCCCTTCCCTGGGATTCTCCAGGCAAGAACACTGGAGTGGGTTGCCATTTCCTTCTCCAATGCATGAAAGTGAAAAGTGAAAGGTAAGTCGCTCAGTCGTGTCTGATTCTTAGCGACCCCATGGACTGCAGCCCACCAGGCTTCTCCGTCCATGGGATTTTCCAGGCAAGAGTACTGGAGTGGGGTGCCATTCCCTTCTCCTTACAGCTTTTAATGGTGTCTAAAAAGAAATTCCTCGGTAAATTCTATGTAGCATAGTTTCACTCCATTCTGAATCAAAAGCTCAGTACCTGATGTATACAGACACATGCAATGACAGCTATCTGTTGAGACACTCACTTTAACCCACCACTTCAAAAAGAGCAGGCAAACTCACTTTGGTACCATGTAAGTAATTATCAGTACATTAATGTGTGGAGCTTTGTAGTAAGACTTTGTTGTAAGTGGAGACTTTTATCTGACTTAGGGCTAATTCCCACATATTTTTCCCATGGTTACAATCAGCCTTAAATGTGATCTCTGCATTGCATTTGTGATCTAAAAAAATCCTAATTTCTCCAGCTTTGGGGAGTCACTCTAGTTAAATCTTCAAATTAAAATATCTATGAGAAAGTATACCAAGTAAATTCCTTTAAGCCAATTTAATTCCATTATTCTAAAATCACAGTTAAATAGTTTCTCAATTTTATTTATATATTTATTAGAAGCATATTCATTGGGATCAATTTTTCATATAAAAAATTACACATGGTAAAAACTGTAAAGTCATGTAAAAAATTGTAAAGTCAAATGTTAAATAGTACTTGTAAAATTATTGTTTTTATCAGGTTTTCTTTTTTTGTAGCCATTATTTCTACCAAAATGCTTTAGTGACCTAAGAGAAGGGATAGTTACTAGAGCCAGGGATGAAAGTCATACAGAGTTGGCCAATTTGAGAGAAGCAATGATCTTTATTTGAGGGACAGAGCCAGCCCCAGCTAGGGCCACAAGTCAAATATATTTATAATATTAGTTTTAAGCTTCTCTGTTAATTCCAATATCTGCATTTCTATAAATATGTTTCTTTGGTTTGTTTTTGTGTCCCATTTTTATCACATATATCACAATGCTTTGTGATATACTAGATATTTATAGATAGCAGTAGAGATATCATTACACAATTCTGCTTTATATTTATTTCCAAGAATGTGAAATCTCTTTCCAACATGCGACTATTAAAGAGGCAATTATTCATATAATCACTATGCGAATCATGTTCATATAATTTTAGCCTAAGGAAGCAATTTTTAATTCTGACTTCATCTCCGGTTAGCCTTCCTCCCAGTGCCAGAGCTGTTCCTGTCCAAGTCTAATCTCTTTGATCTTATCAATACACCAGTACTGAGCTCACATGCCACAACTACTGAAGCCCTCATGCTCTGGAGTCCTGGGGCCTGGTGGAAGTCAGATTTCAGTTTCATCATTTTGAATCCGTGGTAGACAGCCCTTTTTTCAAGACACGTAGTACATCCTCTAGTCTCATGTACTCTCTGGACTAGATCCACAATCACTGTCCTTTACCCAGCAAAACAGGAAGGGTAAGCCAGGGAGGACTGTTAGTCCAAGTAAATTATCACTACATTTGACAGTCTTCAAGACTGCAGTCTCTCCAACGTGTTCCCACTACTGTTAATCGTTCATCTATCTCAGTCGTGGCAGGCTTTCTTCTCCAATGCTGCCTCCAGAAACTGCCATTTCTTGATAGTCATGTATAAAGAGCTCTTCTCTCTAAAAATCTGGGGTTTTCATACACACACCTCTCTTCAATAGTTTCATAAATACATACAAGCTTTATAATATCTAATCTTTTGGTGTTACCATGTGAACAAAGATTTTCTACATCCTCTAATATCTTAGTCAGAAAATGGTTTATTGTATTTAAATTGTAGCCAAATAGTGAAGGAAATTGTAGTTTCTTTATCTATAACTTATCTGGTTCTTTCCATAATTATCTCCTCCTCAGTTCAGTTCAGTCACTCAGTCTTTGCGACTCCATGAATCACAGTACGCCAGGCCTCCCTGTCCATCACCAACTCTTGGCGTTCACTCAGACTCGCATCCATCGCGTCAATGATGCCATCCAGCCCTCTCATCCTCTGTCGTCCCCTTCTCCTCCTGCCCCCAATCCCTCCCAGCATCAAAGTCTTTTCCAATGAGTCAACTCTTCACACGAGGTGGTCAAAGTACTGTAGTTTCAGCTTTAGCATCATTCCTTCCAAAGAAATCCCAGGGCTGATCTCCTTCAGAATGGACTGGTTGGATCTCCTTGCAGTCCAAGGGACTCTCAAGAGTCTTCTCCAACACCACAGTTCAAAAGCATCAATTCTTCGGCGCTCAGCCTTCTTCACAGTCCAACTCTCACATCCATACATGACTACTGGGAAAACCATAGCCTTGACTAGACGGACTTTAGTCGGCAAAGTAATGTCTCTGCTTTTGAATATGCTATCTAGGTTGCTCATAACTTTTCTTGCAAGGAGTAAGCGTCTTTTAATTTCATGGCTGCAATCACCATCTGCAGTGATTTTGGAGCCCCAAAAAAATAAAGTCTGACACTGTTTCCACTGTTTCCCCATCTATTTCCTATGAAGTGATGGGACCAGATGCCATGATCTTCGTTTTCTGGATGTTGAGCTTTTTCACTCTCCTCTCAAAGGAAAAGAAAGAAGAAAAGAATGTAGTTCTCTTAAAACTTAGTGTGAGTTCAAAAATTCCTTTTTTCTATCATAAGCCTAAGAGAGCCTATGATAAAAATATAAACCAGATGGGATATATCCTCTAGGTCGATGATTCACAAAAGTTAAAATATGTTTAACTGCTCTCCTTCAAATGGAAACAAACAAAATGTGTAGAAATTAAAAAAAAAAAAAAAGACCACCAAAATTTCTAAAACAAATATTAACAGGGCTGAAGGGAAAATAGACAGTAATACAATAGTAGTATAGAAAAGTAAAAGTCAGGAAGGGCGGTGGTGTGGAGATACCCCTAGGAAGAAGCAGCTGTGCTTTGCTGGAGCAGCCGTGAAGAGATACCGCACGCCCAAGGTAAGAGAAACCCAGGTAAGATGGTAGGTGTTGCAAGAGGGCATCAGAGGGCAGACACACTGAAATAGTACTCACAGAAAACTAGTCAATCTAATCACACTAGAACCACAGCCTTGTCTAGCTCAGTGAAATTAAGCCATGCTCTTGGGGCAACCCAAGACGGGTGAGTCATGGTGGAGAGGTCTGACAGAATGTGGTCCACTGGAGAAGGGAATGGCAAGCCACTTCAGTATTCTTGCCTTGAGAACCCCATGAACAGTATGAAAAGGCAAAATGATAGGATACTGAAAGAGGAACTCTCCAGGTCAGTAGGTGCCAAATATGCTACTGGAGGTCAGTGGAGAAATAACTCCAGAAAGAATAAAGGGATGGAGCCAAAGCAAAAACAAAACCCAGCTATGTATGTGACTCATGATAGAAGCAAGGTCCGATGCTGTAAAGAGCAATATTGCATAGGAACCTGGAATGTCAGGTCCATGAATCAAGGCCAATTGGAAGTGGTCAAACAAGAGATGGCAAGAATGAACGTCGACATTCTAGGAATCAGCGAACTGAAATGGACTGGAATGGGTGAATGTAACTCAGATGACCATTATATCTACTACTGCAGGCAGGAATCCCTTAGAAGAAATGGAGTAGCCATCATGGT
>SJYA01002998.1:392894-413807 GCA_006410615.1 Neotragus moschatus
GGACCTTAGTCGGCAAAGTAATGTCTCTGCTTTTGAATATGCTATCTAGGTTGCTCATAACTTTTCTTCCAAGGAGTAAGCGTCTTTTAATTTCATGGCTGCAATCACCATCTGCAGTGATTTTGGAGCCCCAGAAAAATAAAGTCTGACACTGTTTCCACTGTTTCCCCATCTGTTTCCCATGAAGTGATGGGACCAGGTGCCATGATCTTCGTTTTCTGAATGTTGAGCTTTAAGCCAACTTTTTCACTCTCCTCTTTCACTTTCATCAAGAGGCTTTTTAGTTCCTCTTCACTTTCTGCCATAAGGGTGGTGTCATCTGCATATCTGAAGTTATTGATATTTCTCCTGGCAATCTTGATTCCAGCTTGTGTTTCTTCCAGCCCAGCGTTTTTAAAGAAATACAAATCCAGACTTCAATGAGATGTCACCTCACACGAGTTAGAACAGCCATCATCAAAAAATCCACAAGCAACAAAATGCTGGAGAGGGTGTGGAGAGAAGGGAACCCTCCCACCCTATTGGTGGGAATGTAAATTGGTGTGGCCACTTTAGAGAACAATATGGAGTTTCCTTTAAAAACTAAAAACAGAGCTACCATATGACCCTACAATCCCATTCCTGGGCATATAACCAGAGAAAAACATCATCTCGAAGGATGCATGCACCCAAGTGTTCGTTGCAGTACCGTTTGCAACAGCCAAGACATGGGAACAACCTGTGTCCATCGACAGATGAATGGATAAAGATGTGGTACGTGTATACAATGGAATATCCCTCAGCCACTGAAAAGAATAGAACAGTGCCCTTTGCAGCAACGTGGGTGGACCTCGAGAGTGTCATACTGAGGGAAATTAGTCAGAGAGAGAAATAACCTATGACATCCCCTATNACAGATGAATGGATAAAGATGTGGTACGTGTATACAATGGAATATCCCTCAGCCACTGAAAAGAATAGAACAGTGCCCTTTGCAGCAACGTGGGTGGACCTCGAGAGTGTCATACTGAGGGAAATTAGTCAGAGAGAGAAATAACCTATGACATCCCCTATATGTGGAATCTAAAAAGAAATGATACAAATGAACTTACTTACAAGACAGAGACTCACAGACTTAGAAGAGCAGCTTATGGTTGCCAGGGGGGGAAAGGATTAGTTAGGGAGTTTGGGAAGGTCATGGACATGCTGCTAACCTCTCACACCTCCTGTACCTGGGTTTCTCCCTCATCACGTGGGCAGGATAATGAAATAAACCTACCTTTGTTATGAAGGTAAAGTGAGTCAACACAAGCAAAGCTGCTAATGGCGCATGGGGCCTTGGTAAATGCTATATTCAAAATGGATAACCAATAAGGACCTACTGTATAGCACACCCAACTCTACTTAATGTTATGTGCCAGCCTGCATGGGAGGGGGATTTGGGGGGACATGGATACACGTATATGTGGAAACAAACAAACAAGAAATGCCTCCTCCTCCCTATGACAGTTACCACATCACCCGCCTTATTTCCTTGGCCTGTATCACTGTCTGAACTTAACATATTTATTTGTTAACGGTCTTGCTAACGGTCTGTCCCCACCAGTTTGTCCCAGTTTATCCAGTACTTACCCAGTTTAAGTTTTTTTTTTTTTTTTAATGTGGACCATTTTAAAAGTCTTTATTGACTCTGTTACAATATCGCTGCTGTTTTATGTCTTGGGGTTTCGGCCACAAGGCATGTAGGACCCCAGCTCCTCAGAGAGGGATCGAACCCGCAACCCCTGCATCGGAAGGGGACATCTTGACCACTGGACTACCAGGGGAGTCCCAAGCCTTGCGCAGTTTTAGCTGCAGATCCCCACATCCGGGGACGGCGTCCCACATCCGGGACGCTCTGGGAGGTCAGGAACTGCTTCCCCACCTCCGGCTTCCCAGACTGAGCAGTGCCCGGCACACGCACAGGCCGCCCCTTGGCGAGTCTTTGCCGAGTGAGTGAGTGAGTCACTGAGCCCCTGGGTGAGAGAGGGGCAGAAGAGGGCCCCGACTCCAAAGCCTCGTCTCCCGCTTGACGACGGCAGGCCTGGAGTCCCGGTCCAGCTCTCGCCACACACGCCGACCACAGCGCGCCCGTCCCGGAAGACGCTTTAACTCTGAGCCCGCCGCCTGCCTCCTGGCAGCATCAAGGATGTTGACGCTCCTGGCTCCATAGCTCCCGAGACGCCTCCGAGTCTGGAGGGCCCGGGCGATCAGGCCAGGGGGAGGTTCTGGAAGCCGACACGGCATCGCGCGTCAGTTCCTCGCGGACGGAGGGGTCAGTGTCAGAGTCAGACACGGCCCGCCGGGCTCTGAACTCTCCCCAGCCTCCAAGCTGAGATCCGGGGAGCGCTTGTGAAGAAGGACCGCTGACCCTCGAACAGCAACTTGACCTGAGCAGTCCACTGACAGCTGGATTTCTGTTACAAAATACGGTCCACGGCGGGTTCCTTTCACAGATGTAGAAGCTCACACGTGCGGGTCAACTATAAGATTATACATAGATTGTCAGCTTTGAGGGGTTGGCGCCCATAACCCCTGCATTGTTCAAGGGTCAACTGTATTCTAAACAAGAACAAAAGAAGCTGTAAGGAACTGTCCTGAGGAGAAGAAAACAGAGGCTACTGGAAACTTTAAAATGAGTGCTGAGAATATTGCAAAACTGGGTTTCCCTCTCTGTGATGATTAGGAAGCCCTTGCCTTTGGCTTTCTGGTTAGAGATGCCAATTCAAACGGAATTCATCCTGTATCTAAGGGAACTACGCTAGGATGACCTGGTAAATACATTATCCAACTAGACGCGAATATCCTATCTGCGTGACTGTGAAATTTGTACTTAGTTTTCTCCATCTATTAAGTCGCAATGGATATCTCTACTCAGACTTCCTCATGAAGATATTAGTTATCATGTGATGATCAGCCCGATCCTATGGGTTGAATGAAAACAGCCCTCTCTCAGGGAATGTGTTAAGTGGGTCGGGCCATTCCAGTTGAGCGAATAAATCAATTTCAGTTGACAGATTGGTTTCCTGCTGCTCCAAAAGGTTTTGCAACAGGGAGAATTTGCTTTCTCTTTATCAACAGAGACAGTCAAAGCTCAGAGCTACTTTCTTCTAAAGAAACAGCCTAAAGAATCATGGTGACTAACATTGGTAAACATAGGATCCATCCTTTAACCTAGCAGGGTAAACTATTTTAGAATCTAGCCTTTCGGGACTTCTCTGGTGGTCCAGTGGTTCAGAATCCCCCCCCAGTACAAGGGATACTGGTTCCATCCCTGGTAGGAGAACTAAGATCCCACATGCCTTGGGGAAATTGAGCCCCTGCACTGCCAAATACATATATATATATATTTAATTTAGCTACTTAATATGAGGGGAAGATGTTAGGTGTTAGGCTGAGCATGGTGGGACAGAGACCCCAAATGCATCTGAGGTCCAGCTGGGGACACAAACCAGAGTGACTGCTCCTCAGAGGAAGTGCTTCCGAGGCTTTTCCTTGTCTCATATTAAAACCAGACTTCTCCCCCCTCTCCCTGCAAACCTCGTGCTTTGAGGTCACCCTCCCTTCTCCCCTTTGCTTGTCTTGGTGCCTAGACGCTCCTGACCTCCCAGAGGCCATTCCTGAAGCCCAGCTCAAAGGCTGTCTCCTCCACAAGACCCGCCTCCAGACCTTCCCAGCCGGGGAGTGTCTCTCCACACCCCCTCCTCCAGTGGTGGCTGCCACCGTGCAGGTTCTGGAGGTCTCTTCTTCAGTTCAGTCGCTCAGTCATGTCCGACTCTTTGCGACCCCATGAATCGCAGCACGCCAGGCCTCCGTGTTCATCTCCAACTCTCGGAGTTCACTCAGACTCACGTCCATCGAGTCAGTGATGCCATCTAGCCATCTCATCCTCTGTCGTCCCCTTCTCCTGCCCCCAGTCCCTCCCAGCATCAGAGTCTTTTCCACGGAGTCAACTCTTCGCATGAGGTGGCCTTCTTGAATCATAGCAATTCATGGGTCTCCTTTCCTTCCAAATGGCAAGCGTCCTGAAAGTAGACCCCGTGGTCTCATTAATTGTTGAACTGCCTGGAGCCTGGCACAAGGGATGAGCCCCATCAGGATGCTGTAATTATTCGCTAGATTGAATCCAAGTGGGAGAGCAGCTTGGAAATCTACAAGCCACCTGGGAGAGGAGCCTGGGTCCAGAGGAAGCACGACCCCGGTGCTGACAGTNCAGACAAAGGCAAATTTCACATGACATCACTCATATGCAGAATCTTAAAATGATACAAATGAACTTATATACAAAACAGAAACAGTCACAGATGTAGAAAACAAGCATGGTTACTAAAGGGGAAAGGGGGGGAGGGATCAATTGGGAATTTGGAATTAACATGTACACATTACTAAATATAAAATAATAATAAACAAGGCCTGCTGTACAACACAGGGAACTCTGCTCGGTATTCTATAATAACCTAAATGGGAAAAGAATTTGAAAAAGAATAGGTACGTGTATATGTATAACTGAACCATATTGCTGTACACCTGAAATAAACACAACTCTGTAAATCAACTATACTCCAACATAAATATAAAATTAAAATTAAAGAGAATAGGAGTCATCGAGGGAGGCCATGGTGTAGCCATGACTGCCAGGGTCCAGCCCCTAACATCTATAAACTTCTGATTTTCCTTCGGGGATTCCAATGGGGTGTACCGAGAACNAAACACAACTCTGTAAATCAACTATACTCCAACATAAATATAAAATTAAAATTAAAGAGAATAGGAGTCATCGAGGGAGGCCATGGTGTAGCCATGACTGCCAGGGTCCAGCCCCTAACATCTATAAACTTCTGATTTTCCTTCGGGGATTCCAATGGGGTGTACCGAGAACCAGGGTGTGGGTTCAGCAGGGCAGTGGGCAGGGCACTGGGCCTGTTCTGAGCTGCCCCTTGGACTCTGACCTCCGACCCTGCAGCCTGCCCCCCACGGCAGGAACAGCAGACAGACAGGCTCAGCCCCTGCTACAAGCCTCCCCTCCCTGAGGCAAAGGCAAGGCTGAGTCGCTCTCAGCTGCCTCTGCTTCTGAAACTAAGCTCTTTCCTTCTCTAGGGAGAGATCTGCTCTCAGGGGCTGACGCCGCCGTCTCTGAGTTCCGGCTCAGGGCTCAGCTCTAGGGCAGCTCAGGCTGTGGGGCCTTAGTTCCCCACCAGGGATTGCGTCAAACCCGTGCCCCCCACAGTGGGAGCTCGGAATCTTAACCACTGAACTGCCAGGGAAGTCCCTGGACTTTTCTGCTTACTGGCTGTGCCTTGGAGAAGTGACCTAGTAGTGCCTCCTGTATAAAACAAGCATAGTCACAGAACCTACCTTCTGGACGGCTCTTTGCAGGATTAAAAGCATTAATACAGTGCAGTCCTGTTAAGGAGAAGGTCTGCTCCACTGTATGGACTCCATGAATGTTGGGCGGGAGACCCTGTGAGGTCCTTGCTATGATTTTCACTATCATTGGTATCGCATCCTAGACTTGTTTCACGGTTGGCAGGGATTAACTTCTCTCCCTGAAGATTTCTTTCTCTCTCTTTTTTAAGTTTCCTTCTGCTTCCTGCACGTTGTCTTCCCTGAATTCCTTTGTTTCTCCTTGTCTGCTCTCGCTCTCTTTGTTCCCTTGAATGTCTGGTGGTCTGGGTGTCTGTGTGAGCACTGAAGACTGAGACAGGAAGGTGATGAGGGACACCAGCCTTCAAAAGAGTGCCCAGCAATTGGCACCCCCCGGTTTTGGCTCCTCCTACGTAGGCCCCTCCCAAAGTGGCCAGAGCAGCCTGGGTCACCAACGGGATGCAGCGGAAGCGATAGAGTGTGACTCCCAGGGCCGGGTCAGGAGACAAGGTAGCCCCCAGCTCGCTGCCTGGTGCCTCTCACTGCCGTGCTCTGCACAGACTCGGCGGCCCGTGGGAAGTCTGGAGAAGAGCCAAGGCCTCTTTCCAGCAGACGCCACGGAAGGGAGCCGTCCGCAAGGGGGCACCTCCAGCTCCCGTCAGCAGTCTGACCTCGTGAGCAACCTTCAGCCAGAACACACAGCTAAGCCCTTCCAGAATTCTTGATGGTGAGGTAATAACTGTCAGCTTTTGTTCTAGGTCACTGCATCGGTCACTAACACAGGAGGGGTAGTTGGCTGGCTGGGTAGAGAAGGCAATCTGGGTGTCCAACTGCTCACCAGCTAACCTTCCAATCAACTGCGGGTGTATCCCCACCCCACACACCAGGATTTAGAGGTCCTTGACCCTCCGATCCTGAGACTTTCTAGAGTTCTGTCAAGCCAACATGTCCCTCATTTGTAAGAAGTAGGTTTCAGTTTCCCAATTCTGCAGAAGTAGTTATCATTTTTCCCTTTGCTTTTCCAAAATTTCATTGTTGTGCCTCATCTCTGCCATCTCCTCTCTAATCTTCTTTGGCCTTACGGGTTGTATCACTGTTTTTAATTTGCTGTCATTTAGCAGGGTGTGGGAGAGGGCAGAGTTCAGGTGCGTGTCCCATCTGCCACATTTGATCCAAGTCAGAGGCAGTCTTCCAGCATCTGAAAACTGCTGTGGCTGCCAGAGGGCTCAGCTAGGCCCCTCCGTCCTCAGAAGGTCGGCACTGTGGCAGGTAGAGCTGAGAAGGGCTTGGAAGGCCCAGCACACCCCTGAGTGCTACATGTGGCTCAGGGAAGAGGGGGAGGTGGAGGAGGCCTACCCCAGCCCTTGGAGCAGGAGTGGTGCAAGACAGTGAAGGGAAAGGAGGNAGCCCCCAGCTCGCTGCCTGGTGCCTCTCACTGCCGTGCTCTGCACAGACTCGGCGGCCCGTGGGAAGTCTGGAGAAGAGCCAAGGCCTCTTTCCAGCAGACGCCACGGAAGGGAGCCGTCCGCAAGGGGGCACCTCCAGCTCCCGTCAGCAGTCTGACCTCGTGAGCAACCTTCAGCCAGAACACACAGCTAAGCCCTTCCAGAATTCTTGATGGTGAGGTAATAACTGTCAGCTTTTGTTCTAGGTCACTGCATCGGTCACTAACACAGGAGGGGTAGTTGGCTGGCTGGGTAGAGAAGGCAATCTGGGTGTCCAACTGCTCACCAGCTAACCTTCCAATCAACTGCGGGTGTATCCCCACCCCACACACCAGGATTTAGAGGTCCTTGACCCTCCTATCCTGAGACTTTCTAGAGTTCTGTCAAGCCAACATGTCCCTCATTTGTAAGAAGTAGGTTTCAGTTTCCCAATTCTGCAGAAGTAGTTATCATTTTTCCCTTTGCTTTTCCAAAATTTCATTGTTGTGCCTCATCTCTGCCATCTCCTCTCTAATCTTCTTTGGCCTTACGGGTTGTATCACTGTTTTTAATTTGCTGTCATTTAGCAGGGTGTGGGAGAGGGCAGAGTTCAGGTGCGTGTCCCATCTGCCACATTTGATCCAAGTCAGAGGCAGTCTTCCAGCATCTGAAAACTGCTGTGGCTGCCAGAGGGCTCAGCTAGGCCCCTCCGTCCTCAGAAGGTCGGCACTGTGGCAGGTAGAGCTGAGAAGGGCTTGGAAGGCCCAGCACACCCCTGAGTGCTACATGTGGCTCAGGGAAGAGGGGGAGGTGGAGGAGGCCTACCCCAGCCCTTGGAGCAGGAGTGGTGCAAGACAGTGAAGGGAAAGGAGGCCTGGGAGATGGCAGGAGTGATGACACGTAACCAGATATGGGTCAAGACTCAAAGTGGAGGCAGAGCCTGGGAAATGAGGGTGTTCACGTGAGAAACCTCAGAGCAGCTCCATCCTCAGGACACCTGATAGGAGGCCTGTGGCCACAGACAGCATCGTCCTCTCCTTGACAGGAGACGAGGAGGACACAGCAGCTATATATACTTTAAGGAGTACAGTATTCAAAAAGAGCAAGAGAGCGAACATCCTTGCCTAGTCCCCTTTCTCTTTCTTAGCTCCTTTTTCAGCTATGCTGGCTCTTCACTGCGTGCTCAGGTTTTCTCTGGTCCCAGCAAGCAGCGGGTTACTCTCCAGTTGTGTCACTCAGGCTTAGTTGCCCCACTGTACATGGAATCCTAGTTCCCTGACCAGGGATTGAACCCCAGTCCCCAATCTTGCCAGCCAGATTCTTAACCATTGGACCATCAGGGAAGTCCCTGTCCTTGCCTTGTTCTTGATCTTAGCAGGAACCCTTCTGCTTTCTCACCATCAAGTGTGCTGTGGGCTGCAGAGTTTTTTTTATAGATATTTGTTATCGAGTTGAGGAAGTTCTCCTCTGTGCCTCATTTACTGAGAGTTTTATTGTGAATTCTGCCGAATGCTTTTTCTATATCTTATTGATCATGTTGGTGTGATGGGAGATATTCACTGATTTTCTGTTGTTGATCCAGCCTTGCTTACCTGGGATAAACTCCACTTTGTCATGGTATGTAATCCTTGTGTGCAATAGTTGATAAAATCTACTAATATTTGTTGAGGATTTTTACATCTGTGCATAAGAGACATTGATCTACAGTCTTCTGTTCCTACAATGTCTTTGTTTTTGGTATCACGGTAATATTGGCCTCCCAGAATGATTTAGTATATAAAGTATTACCTCTACTTTGATCTTCTGGAAAAAATAGTAGAGAATTGTTATAGTTTCTTTTCTTATATGTTTGGTAGAAATCATCAGAGAACTATGTGGGCCTGATGCTTTCTGTTTTGGAAGCAAACAGAATTGCTGATTCAATCTCTTTAATAAATATACGTCTATTCAGATTGTCTATTTCTGCTTGTGTGAGTTTTGGTAAGTTGCCTCTTTCAAGGAACTGATTGATTTCATCCAGGTTATCTAATTTGCTGGCATAGAGTTGTTCATTCTATTCTCTGTCTTTTTAGTGCCTGTGAGATCTGTACTGATGTTTCATTTCCCATATTAATAATTTGTGCCCTTTCTTTGTTAGCCTGATTAGAAAGTTATGATTTTTTTTTAATCTTTTCAAAGAAACAGCTTCTGGCTTCATTGACTTTCTCTATTGATTTCCTTTTTTAAATTTAACTGATTTCTGCTCTGATTTTTGTTATTTCTTTTCTTCAGCTAACTTTGGATTTAACTTGCCTTTCTTCTGGTTTCCTAAGACAGAAGCTTATAGAATGGATTTTAAATCTTCTTTTCTAATAGATGCGTTCAATGCTATACGTTTTCTTCTAAGCACGGCTTTTGCTGGATTCCACAAAATTTGATAAGTTGTATTTCTTTGATATTTCTCTTGAGATTGCTTCTTTGACCTACATGTCGTTCAGAAGTGTGTTGTTTAATCTCTAAATATTTGGGAATTTTTCTGTTGCTTATCTCTAATTCCACTGTGGTCTGAGAGCAAACATTATATGGCTTCCATTCTTTTAAATTTGTGAAGGTGTGTTTTCAGTGTAAAACGTGGTGGATATTGGTGTATGTTTCAAGTGAGCTCTGGAAAAAAATGTGTATTCTGCGGTCGTTGGATGAAGTAGTCTAGAGATGTGTGTGTGTGTGTGTGTGTGTGTGTGCACGTGCTCACTCAATCATGTCCAACTCGAGACCCCATGGTCTATAGCCCACCAGGCTCTTCTGTCCATAGGATTTTACCTGCAAGAATACTGGAGCAGGTTGCCACTTCCTCCTTTGGGGGGAACCTATCCAACCCAGGGATCAAAGTCATGTCTCCTGCATTGGCAGGCAAATTCTTTACCATTGAGCCACCTGGGAAGCCCATAGGTGTCAATGTACCCAGTTAATCAATGGTGCTGTTGAGTTCACATATTTTAATTTTTACAAAGAGAATATATTCATGTATTTCATGTCTTATTCCTGTAAAGTGCCAGTACAGTCAAACAAAAACAACAAATGACGTTTCTGAAGGGCAGCAATGAGCCGGGCAGAAGGTGTTTGTTGGAGCGACTCTGCGATCATTGGCACTCAGTCTGCCAGTCTTGCCAGTCCAAATGGAGGTATGGTGGTGGTGAAGACCCAAGACCTCAGACCTGCCACACTGACCAGAGCTGGGGTGGGGGGCGGGGAAAGTCCCCAGGGGTGGGCTCTGGCTCAGTCTAAGAACTGCTCTTGAACATGAGCTGCTGTGACTGATGGCCGAAGACCAGCCAAGCCTGTTCATCTGTGACCATAACAGAAGTCATGACATTTATGTTCACACTCCAGGCTTGTTTAGAGCATTAAGCAGTTGATATTTGCCTTGTACTTTGCCTTGTACTTTGGATCAGACGCTAAGCAGGCCAGCTCACAGAACTGAAGGGACCTACCTGCGAGAAGGCAGACATCACAGACAGAACTGTATTTCCAGCCTTCTCTTAGGCAACTGTCACTGAATGTGCAACATTTCTTTGAAGTGTTTAACTTGTTGTTACTCCTCCTTTCCTAATGGACATGAGCTGCAAGAAGTCTCAAGTTCAACAGTAAACCATATCAACCAAAAACTGTCTAGTAAGTAAACAGGGAGAGCCGAATGTGCATAACCGAACACTGATGCAAGAGGTTCTACCCAGTGTTCTGCCAAAGTTCTTTCCTCTGTCCCTTTCTTTATGTTCTTCTGGGGGCTCAGACGGTAAAGAACCTGCGCGCAGTGGGGGAGACCCTAGTTCGATCCCTGGGTTGAAAAGATCCCCTGGAGAAGGGCATGGCAACCCACTCCAGTATTCTTGCCTGGAGAATTAAGTCCATGGACAGAGGAGCCTGCTGGGCTACAGTCCATGGGGTTGCAAAGAGTGGGACACAACTGAGCGACTAACACACATCCTTCAAATGGAAGAAGTCCACTTAGAAGGAAGGTCTCAGTGACCTACAAAAGTAGAGAGCCAGGTGCAGCACAAGTCAGAGGCGCTGCTTTCCCAGAGTTGACGTGTTCATCTGATGGGATCATTGTTCATCCGATTTTATCAAAATTAGTTCCCAGATACCAACCACAGAGAAACTTGACTTTTATCAACACACCAAGCATGAGAAGTTAACTTTAAAATAAGCAAGCAGTGCGGAGGAAAAAAGTGTAGGCATATATGTTTCCACAAACCTCTAAAGAATCGTGATGAAATTTCCATGGTCTTACTCAGAGGTGGTTAGAAGTACAGTGAATTAGATAAGACTCTTTTCTCTTGTTTTTAAGTCTTTATTGAATTTGTTACAATATTGCTCTCATTTTATGTTTTGGGTTTTGGCCACAAGGCTTGTGGGATCTTAGCTTCCAACCAGCTATGTGACCCTCACACTCTGCATTGGAAGGCAAAGTCTTAACTACTGGACCACCAGGGAGGTCCCCAGACAAGATTTCTTAATCATTAATTTTTTGAGTTAGAATCATCTAGAATACTCTGAACCCTTTCAGCCCTACATGAGACTGACTGTGAGAGAAAGAGTAAGTGATTGCTGCAGTGAGTATATGTGACTTTTTGGAAAATATGCTAGTTTCCTGTGAGACAATGATGTCGTGGGTAAAAACAAGCTATCAAAAAATTCAGTTTACATACTTTTTTTGTAATACACTCATGGTTCATAGGGAACCAAAATGTTTCATAAATCAACCGAAGTGTTGTCTACAAATTACAGTATTTGGAGGAATAATGACTTTTATTACAGCTATATGACACTTCTCAGCAAATAAATTTCTCTAATCACTCCTAAATCAAAGAACTTTCAACTTCTGTATTCAAAAACAGTTTCCTTATTTCTTACTAATTCTGCCAACCATTCAACTGTTTTAAGAGAAACGTTCAAACTTATATGTAATTGTGCTAGAGATGACCAGCATTTTTAGAAACGTTTCACATGAGATACAGTTGTTTTGTGAACCTACATATAAGTTAGAAAATATAATTTTCCTTTGAAATTGCTTTCCAAAGCCTAGAGAAAATCAATGTGTATGATGACACCTTCCAATGAGCCAGACATTTACAGTCTTTCCAAACACATTTGCCTGGATCTTACACATAACCAGTTAGGGGTAGGGGGCTAAATTAGGAGTTTGAGATTAACATATACACAACACAGCATATGAAACAGATGATCACCAAGGACCTACTGTATACCATGGGAACTATATTCAATACTTTCTAATAACCTGTAAGGGAAAATAATATGAAAAATACATATATATACATAGTTGTTGTTCAGTCTCTCAGTCATGTCCAGCTCTCTGTGAATGCATGGACTGCAGCAGGCCAGGCCTCCCTGTCCATCACCAGCTTCCGGAGTTTACTCAGACTCATATCCATTGAGTCGGTGATGCCATCCAGCCATCTCATCCTCTGTTGCCCCCTTCTCATGTCCTCACTCTTTCCCAGCATCAGGGTCTTTTCCAGTGACTCAGCTCTTCAAATCAGGTGGCCAAAGTATTGGAGCTTCAGCTTCAGCATCAGTCCTTGCAATGAATAGTCATGATTGATTTCCTTTAGGATTGACTGGTTTGATCTCCTTGCTACCCAAGAAATATATATATATGTACATAAAGGTGATGTTGCTCAGTCGTGTCCGACTCTTTGCGACGCTATGGACTGTAGCCTACCACGCTCCTCCGTCCATGGGTTTTTCCAGGCAAGAATACTGGAGTGGGTTGCCACTTCCTTCTCCAGAGGATCTTCGCGACCCTGGGATTGAACCCGGGTCTCCCGCATTGTAGGCAGACGCTTTACCATCTGAGCCACCCGGGAAGTACACTTGTATGTATATAAAACAGACTCCTTTGCTGCACACCCGAAACAAACAATATTATAATCAACTATACTCCAATAAAAAAGTGAAAAAAAAGAAAAGAAGTCAGCCAGAAAACAAAAGCCTGTAACTAGTTAACTTTTATTTTCCCTCTCATTCCTGTGGCCAGGTGCTTGCTTGGGGCCACTGAAGATCAGAGGACACACGTGATACATCCTTAAATCAATCCCATATATTCATTGGAGGGACTTGAAGCTAAAACTCCAGTACTTTGTCCAACTGATTCGAAGAGTCGGCTCATTAGAAAAGACCCTGATGCCAGGAAATATTGAAGGCAAGAGAAGAAGCGGACGACAGAGGATGAGATGGTTGGATGGCATCATCAACTCAATGGACATGAGTTTGAATAAACTCCAGGAGTTGGTGATGGACAGGGAGGCCTGGCGTGCTGCAGTCCATGGGGTCTCAAAGAGTTGGACACGACTAAGTGACTGAAGGGCGAAAGTCCCTACATGTATCCGGATCTACACGGGCAAGTTACAGGATTCCAAATTTTACTTCCGGTGGTGCCACAGCGCTTCTTTGGGGAGAAGCATTGCTTTTCCTGGTGTCCTCCTACAAGTGCAAATATGCCTGAGAGCAGGTCCTCCCAGCCCGCTGCCCTCAGGGAATTCTAGGATGAAGAATGGGCAGGCCAAGGCTGCTCCATGGATGGCTATCAGGGAAAGAAGGAGAAAAGGGAGACCTTGTCTTTCGGATCCGTGAGGATGAGATTCAGCTGCATGAAACAGAACAAAGTAAGAATGAGTCAGACATGCTAGAAGCCTATTGCTTCCTTCCACAAAGGCAGTCATTCGCGGCTGGTGGGACATGGACTCCATATGCATTCTGGAACTGCAGCCCTGCGCCTGGCCTCCATCCTCAGGGTTGCCTCGGGGTCCCAGACAGGCTGCCAGAAGAGAAGTCAATGCAAAAGAGGACGCCGCCCTGCCAAGTCAGCTCTCTTTAGACTGCCTTCTGGGAAGTCCCACAGAACGCACCACATTGCCAGAGGCAAATCACAAGGGCACAGCTGACAAATCGGTACTTCACCGTCCGTCACAATGTGCCCAGTTAAAAATAGGGGCAAACAAAGAGGAAGTGAGGAGTGAGCAGAGCGGGAATGCTGGGGGCGGCAGTCAGCCTGTCTCTGCGTTTGGCAAGACGTGAAGGTCACCACTGGCCTTGTGAGATCTGGTCTGACGTTGTTCTTGGCTCTCCTAAGAATGCTTGCCTCCTTTAGGCCCCTCCTGGGTGGGGGACCATCCTAAGGACTGGAAGAGCCCAGTCCTGGCAAGTGTGGTCATTTGTTCAGAAGAGTCAGACATCAAGTCCCACCATATCCTTCCCCCTGGTGGCTCAGATGGGAAAGAATCTGCCTGCTGTTTCAGGAGTCTGGAGTTTGATTCCTGGGTCGGGAAGATCCCCTGGAGAAAGGAACAGCTACCCACTCCAGTATTCTCACCTAGAGAATTCCATGGACAGAGGAGCCTGGTGGGCTACAGTCTATGAGTTTGCAAAGAGTTGGGCATGACTAAGCAACTAAGCATGCATGTCAGGCTGAAAAAAAGACACGTGCAGAGATCCACTGAGCGTTGCACACAGCCCACGGGGGTGCAGCAGTGATCCCGGCGGGGCCCAGGAGGCGGGACGCCCTTCCCCAACTGGCTGTCCGCTGGGAAGGCAGCTCAGGACACTGATACAGACGTGGCTTGCTTCCAGCCCCTAGCGGACTAGCACGGGCGCCTGTCGTGACAACCACAGGAGTTCAACACCCAGTCGAATGTCCTCCTTGCTGGGGAAGACCCTCGGCACACAGGCCTGCGGGTTGCAGTGTCGGCTCTCTGTGACCGTGCTCCACATGTCTGTTCTGTCTGGGGAAAGCTGGGAGTGGGGATCCTCCTGCCGATACAGGCAAATCCATCGACACAGTCTGCTTACACCTTGGTAGGTTTTTGTTTTCTTTGAAAACAATGTTTAGGGGCCTTCCCTGGGGGTCCAGTTGTCAAGAGTCCACCTGCCTGTGCAGAGGACATGGGCTCAGTGCCCGGCCTGGGAAGACCTCACGCGCTGTAGGGCAACGGGGCCCCAGCGCCACAACTAGGGAGGCCACACACTGCAGGGCAATGGGGCCCCAGCGCCACAGCTAGGGAGGCCACACACTGCAGTTCCAAAGCTGCATGCTCAAGAGCCCGTGCTCGGCACCAAGAGAGGCCACCACCCAGAAAAGCCTGCCCACCACAACAGGGAGTGGCCCCCACTCACCACAAGTAGAGACAGCCCGTGCGCAGCAGCAAAGATCCAGTGCAGCCAAAAAGAAAGAAAATGAAACTTTTTAAAATGAAATGGTGTTTGAGGTTAATGGATAAAGAATGTATGGAATATATATATATATATACACACACAAAGGAGCACTGGTTGCATGCTCTGCTGCTCAGTCATGTCCTACTTGTTTCGACCCTATGGACTGCAGCCCACCAGGCTCCTCTGTCCATAGAATTCTCCAGGCAAGAACACTGGAGTGGGTTGCCACTTCCTTCTCCAGGAGATCTTCCGACCCAGGGATTGAACCTGGGTCTCCTAGATTGCAGGTGGACTCTTTACCATCCGAGGCACCAGGGAAGCCCATACAATGGGATGGTGGTGGTGGTGCTGCTGCTGCTAAGTCACTTCAGTCGTGTCCGACTCTGTGCGACCCCGTAGACGGCAGCCTCCCAGGCTCCCCCATCCCTGGGATTCTCCAGGCAAGAACACTGGAGTGGGTTGCCATTGCCTTTTCCAATGCATGAAAGTGAAAAGTGAAAGTGAAGTCGCTCAGTGTCCGACTCTTAGCAACCCCATGGACTGCAGCCCACCAGCCCTCCGTCCATGGGATTTTCCAGGCAAGAGTACTGGAGTGGGGTGCCATTGCCTTCTCCAACAATGGAGTACTAGTGAGCCTTAAAAAAAGAACCAAACTTTGCCCCTTGAAGCAACCTGGATAGTCTCAGAGGGCATGACGCTAAGTGAAGTAGGTCAGACAGAAAGAGGCAAATATTGTGTGATCTCACTTGTATGTGGAACCTATAATATTCAACAGAACAGTGAAAGGAGCCTCCAAGAGTAAACCAGGGCTTCCAGCGAGGAGAGGGAAGGCGCAGAGCCTCCAAGAGCAAACCAGCGGCTTCCAGCGAGGAGAGGGAAGGCGCGCGCTGCCCAAGGAGGAGGCACTCACCGCGGCGGTGAGATGCTCTCTGCGTCACTGCCTCCCGCCCAGCTCCACATCCAACACTGGCCTCACCGTTTCTCTGTTTTCCGTCCGAAGGGAACCCCTTTCCAGCTCACCGCAGGGTCTTCCTGGCCTTTCCTTGGCTTAGCCGAGCATTACTTTTAAACCCTCGTTCTGATCTTTGTTTGTGTTTACAGAAGTGGATTCCTTTTATTCATTTCCCCAGACAGGCCTAATCCCTTTGGAATTCGAGCTTTTAAAGAGCAGCTCCTTGGTTATGGAAAGGCAGCCCGCCACCCTGCTGCAGAGAGGGGTCCAGGACTGGCCCAGGGTGTGGGGGAAACACGTCCCCCCACCCCCGGGGCAGAGGCACCCTGGCTCCCCCTTCCCTCAGCTTCCCTCCCATTTCTTGCTGAGTCGGCACCAAGGGCACCCCGGAAGAAGAGGAGGGAGGGATGGGGGTGCAGGGGGATGGAGAGGCGGCAGCAGGTGGCCCACCCTGGACCCCGAGGCCTGACTGCACCCTGCTGGGGGAGCGCCACCGAGGGAGGGGACACAGCGCACTGCCCCAGCCACCCAGCTGCCGGGCGTGGCTGCCACAACAGGGAGCCACTGCTTCCCGGGGCCCTGCCAGGGCAGCCCCGCTCAGGGACCGAGGGCGCAGAGGGGACCTGATGGTGCCTTTGACTCCCTCCTGCAGCTGCGGGTCCCAAGGGTGCTCCCTGATAAACAGCTGTTCACAAACCCTCTGAGTTCACTTCCCGGGGAGACCGAGCTGGGAAGCAGAGACCGTTGGCACAACAAGTGAACACCCTAACACCCAAGAAGACAGTGCGCTACGGCTGTCCTTTCCGGGGACAGTGATGAAGTCAGTATTACACGTGGAGTCGGAACACACGGCATCAGTGAGTCCCCTCAGTCCTGCGTGCATGACTCCATGTCCATCGTGCAGAGGCTGAAAGTCCTGAGAGATGGTTACTCTGTTCCCCCACTTTACAGATGAGGCGACCGAGGACCAGGGAGGATACAATCCTCGCCCAGGGCGCTGTGACTCGCGGCTGCGCCATGGCTGAACCCGGAGGCTCATTGCAGAGTCTGTGCTCCCACACCAGGCACCTCCTCCTCCCCTGCCAACGGGCTAGGTCCTCCTCCAGGGCTAGTCTTCCTCCTCTCCTGCCAACAGGCTAGGTCCTCCTCCCTTGCCAACGGGCTAGGTCCTCCTCCGAGGATGGTCCTCCTCCATGGCTGGTCCTCCTCCAGGGCTAGTGCTCCTCCCCCACCAACAGGCTAGGTCTTCCTCCGGGGCTAGGGCAGGCGGTCTTGTCTCGGTCCCCACTGGGGCAGGGGTAGGAAGAATAAGGGTAGGAAGATGAGAGAAAGGAAGAGCAGAGCTGGAACAGAAATGGCGAATCTCAAAAGACACTCTTTTTTTTTTAGTTAAAAGCATGTCTCTTGGAGGTCCCTGGTGGGCCAGTGGTTACGAATCCACCTGACAAGGCAGGGGACACTGGTTTGATCCCAGGTCTGGGAAGATCCCACATGCCCTGGAGCACCTAAGCCCGTGCGCCCCAACTCCTGAAGCCTGCGCCCCAGAGCCCGAGCTCTGCAACGAGAGACGCAGATAGGAAACCTGAGCCCCACAACAGAGAACAGCCCCACTCCAGGCGACCGACACGCCTGTGCAGCACCAAAGACCCAGCACAGCCAAAAACGAGGGAATTAACTGTTGTTAAAATAGCATGACTCTGGTAGAAACACGAAATGAGCACATACCAGGCCTCTGCTGAGCTGACTGCAGTGGTTTTCTAGGGTTAATGTAACAAATCACCACTTAGCAGATGGTTTAAACCAGCATGAAGGTGTTCTCCCCAGTTCTGGGGGCCAGAAGGCCCAGTGAGGGTCCGCAGTGTGGCACCACCTGCCCCCACACCCAGCCTCTAAAGGAGAGCCTTCCTCCCAGTCTCGCCTGTCCTCCACAACGCCACTCATCACTGGATTTCTTTCTTTTTTTGCTGCAACAGGCCACATGAAGACTCTCAAGCTCCTCAGCCAGGGATTGAAACTGCGCCCTTGCAGTAGAAGCTCAGAGTCTTTGTCCCTGTACGGCCAGGGAAGCCCCCCTCTTCACTGGACTGAAGGCCCATGCAAGGAATCCAGGGTTGTGGTCTCTGTGTGGGCTGGAAAAGGATTTCCAGACATGAGGCAGAATGAGAGGAGACTAGTTTGTCAGAGCGGGAGACACTGTTAGAAGAGTGGGCAGCCTCAAGGGAGAGTCAGCGCTTTGGGGGTTGCAGCCAGTTTCTTTTATAACCGCAAGACAAAGAAAACTCCCACTGAAGGATGGCATTAGGCGATGGGAGAGGGGGCTACAGGGTGGGTCACAGGGTGGGTATTTTTACCCAATATGGGGTCGGGGGGCTTATGGCAATGATTGCTACGATGGGAGAGGGGGCTACAGGGTAGGTCACAGGGTGGGTATTTTTACCCAATATGGGGTCGGGGGGCTTATGGCAATGATTGCTACGGAGCTTGGTCAGTGCCGGAGATGACCTTGGTACAGGGTTGCACCTTTGGCCTTGGGACAGGGCCTGCCACCATTCAATCCATTAAGCCTGTTAATGACGGAGCCAGCAGGAGAATGAAGTTCTTTCAAAGGAAAATTTGAGAAACAGAGGTTTACCTAGTGAGTTAGCAAAGGTGCGTGAAAGAACTTTGCTAACTTAGGGACCAACCAAACGGTTCATGTCTCACAGGGGAATAAAACTGGAACCTTGGGGGTTGTCTTTTCCTATAGACGGAAGAAATCTATTTGGACAAGCATGTTCAAGTTAGCATGTGACTCACAAGTTCAATAGTGAATGGAAAATCAAGCAAAGTTCATCCCTTAGACTGTCGTTATCCAATAGAACTTTCTGCAGTGATGGCATAGTCCATATCTGGCTGTCCAGCCCAGTAGCCACATGGGCTACTTGAAATGCCTCTACTATGGCTGAGAAACTGAATTTTGAATTCTAGTGGATGGTAATTAAAGTTTAAATAGAAAGCCACTGGTGGCAATGGGGTGGTGCAGCCCTAAAGAATTCAATAACCCCTCACAGGACCTCTAGACAAAGGACATTGAAAGGGTACCCTGTTATCACCTATATAGAGAGTCTAAAACAGTGGCACAGACCATTTCTGTTTCTACTCAATACTCAGTAATTACCTACATGGGAAAAGAATCTTTAAAAGTATATATATATATACACACACATATATACATATATATACACATGTCTGGCTCATTTTGCTGTACACTTGAAATTAAACAATATTGTAAATCCACTATATTCCACAGGCTTCCCAGGTGGCTCAGTGGGTAAAGAATCCACCTGCAATGTAGGAGACGCAGGTTCAATTCCAAGGCTTGGAAGGTCCCCTGGAGGAGGACATGGCAGTCCACTCCAGTATTCTTGCCTGGAGAATCCCACAGACAGATGAGCCTGGCGGGGAGTTGGACACTACTGAAGCAACTGAGCACGCATGCACTATAATACAATAAAAATCAATTTTTAAATAAAGGATATACTGTTGGCTTTTTTTCCAAATTGGTATCGTCTTTCTTACAACGTTGAATGGCAGAACTCAGACCAGGCCAATCACAGGAAGGGTGGGACTTGGGCGGAATTGGCCATGGAGTGTCCATGGAGTCAGAAGAGCACTTTTATTTGGTTCTGATCAATCGCCGTCCTGTTGCCAGAACTACAGAACGTTTGGGGAGGGGCCAGACATGTGAGTATTTATGCAAAATCTCTCAGTGCTTCTTGGTGTTCCGAGATTAGCCAGCAGGTGATCTCTGCCCCAGGGAAGTCAGCCCATGTTCATTATCGTCTCAACGTGCTTTATTTTTAGTTGCCTTTGTTACAATGCCAGCCAGCTCTATGCTTCACACGTGTCGGACTCCCTTCCCCTGCACCCCAAGTGGTGCAATTCATTTCAGCTCAACAAACATTTATTGAGCACCTACTGTCTACAAGGACTGGGCGAGAAGCAGGAAGACTGAAGTAAGGAATTCCCTGAAACAAGATGAAAAGTGTGAAAGAAAAGTTAGGAATGTGGAAGATACTGCCAGCTATTTCCCACAGCCACCTGAACATGTTTTCAGAAAGAGGACAGAGTGGATAAACGGGACCAAATATTTCAAAAGACAAAAGGAGAAGAATGTCCAGAGTTAATGAAACGCATGAGTCCTCTGAACAACAGTGCCCCAAAGGCCAAAATAGGAGAAAGGAAAGATGCCACGTGCTTAGTGGTGACATTGTGGTGAGATTTCAGAATACCAGGGACAAAGCCTTGATCTCCCTGAGGGAAAAGGAAAAAGCAGATTGTTTTTTAATATATAAAAATAAAAGACTGTGCGGAGGGTGGGGGGAAGGAGTATCACCTTGGCCTCACACGTCTCATCAATAACAGCTGATGGGAGAAGACAGTGAAGCTGCATCTTTAGAATTCTAATGGAGAAAGCTTATGAGCATCGATTTCAAGTGAAAATATTCTCGTAGGGAAAAGAAGGGCTTCCCAGGTGGCACAGTGGTAAAGAACCCACCAGCCAAAGCAGGAGACGCAGCAGACGCAGGTTCCATCCCTGGGTTGGGAAGATCCCCTGAAGGAGGGCGTGGTAGCCCACGCTAGTGTTCCTGCCTGGAGAATCCCATGGGCAGAGGAGCCTGGTGGGCTACAGTCCCAGGGGCACATAGAGACGGACACACTGAAGTCTCCGCATGCAGGCATGTAAGAAAAGATGGCATTTCAGACAATAGAGAACTCAGAAAACATACCATTCACAGGACACGTTTGAAAGGATCACTGGAGGTTGTACTCTACAAAACAACAAAGATGAATTTAGGAAGAGCAAGACACTAGAGAAACAATCAGAAGCTAAAGAGAAAATAACTGTTAAAGTGTCATGTCAAGAAAAACAAGTATTCATAAGGAGTTCCATCTATTTTTTTT
>SJYA01002998.1:423117-465955 GCA_006410615.1 Neotragus moschatus
AAAAAAAAAAAAAAAAAAAAACCAGAAGTGTTCTCTCAGTTCTAGAGGCTAGCAAGCTCCGGGAGCTGGTGATGGACAGGGAGGCCTTGCGTGCTGCAGTCCACGGGGTCACAACAAGTCGGACGCGACTGGACAACAACAAAATCCTTTTTTTCTTCGGGTTCTTTCCCCATACAGCCCACTCGAGACTCCTGAGTGGAGCTCCCTGTGCGATCTGAAGGTCCTGTTGGTCACCTCCTTTACGTATGGCAGTGTGTGTACGTTAATCCCAAAGTCCTATTGGTACTCCCCACCCCATCGCATTTTCCCTTCGGTAACACACCTCTGTTACTTTGAGCCACCACGTTTGCGGCGATCTGTACAGAGGCCACAGGAAACTAATACATCTTGTGAACCAAAACCATCTGACTGCACCTGACGTGTCAGAACTCAGGGAAAGTTTCTCTTCGAGGAGCCATGCCCTAAACACCTCCTTAGTTTTCATCCCTAAATTTTGCATCCTGCTGCGGCTGCAAGAAAATAACAGAAATGGCTCCCATGCGCCGAGCACGCACTAGGCACCGGGAAACGGAATGTGTTTTATCCTTAACCCTCACCGAAAGCCTTTTTCTTTAACACTGCCCTCATGCCATTCCTGTTTCATAGGTGAGGAGATGGAGGTTTGGAGAAGAGAGGGAACCCGGGCTAGAAGCCAGAGAAAGCCCTCCAGCCCCAAGGCCGGGCGCATTCTCTGCTCCCACCCCCTGGGGCGGAGGAGAGGGAAAGAGGGAGCGGTCCTGGTAGGCTGACTCATCGGATAGGTACACGTGCCGGCGCCCTGACCGCTGGAAAGAAGTTGGTCTGAATCAGGTCCTGCTTCTCCTTCCTGGCTGACCCTGGTGACCCCGGGTCACCACCCACCCTCTCAGAGCCTCCGTCCCCTCCTGAGCGATGGGATTAGAAAGCTCCTTGTCTGGTTTTAGGATTAAGGTGGAAGTCTGTTCAGCAGGGCGCAAAGGTCCAGCGAGGCTTGTGTGACCAGGCAGAAAGCCTCAGGGCCCAGGCTGCTCTGAGAGGCGTTCACAGTCTCTCCAGGATTTCCCTTTGCCTTTAAAACTGCATTTAAACTATTGCTTAGCAGTGTTCTCTGAGCCGAAGACTCACAGGGAGGCTTGGTACAAATACCTAACTCCAGGGCCTCACCCTGGGTGCACTGGATTAACCTCTACTCCTAGGTAGCCTAGGAATCTGAATTCTTTCATAAGTGATCCCATATGGTTGTTCAAATCAAAAAAGTTAGGAATCTCTGCACTAAGCCAGCACTTTTTTTAAAAAGTTTAATTTTATAATGGTATATGGTTGATTCACCCCTGGAGAAGGACATGGCAACCCCCTCCAGTATTCTTGCCTGGGAAATCCCATGACCAGAGGAGTCTGGTGGGCTGCAGCCCATGGGGGTGGCAAAAGAGTCAGACATGAGTTAGCGACTAAAGAACAACAAATATGATTCACAGTGACTTGTTAGTTTCAGAGTGCAGCAAAGTGGTGCAGTTATACAATATACACACATATATTCTTTCTCAGCATTTTTCCCATGTGGGTCATTACAGGGTACTGGGTAGAGGTCCCTGAGCTGTACAGGAGAGCCTTGTTGATTATCTGTTTTACATATTTGTTGTTGTTGTTCAGTTGCTAAGTCATGTTTGATATAGTGGGTGCAGAAGCAGTGCTTAAGCTCTAAGTGAAGAGTTAGTTCCTCAGTCGTGCCTGACTTTTTGCGACCCCATGGACTGTAGCCCGCCAGGGTTCCCATGTCCTCCTTCAGGGGATCTTCCTGACCCAGGGATTGAACCCGGGTTTCCTGCACTGCAGACCAGCTCTTTACTGTCTGCCCAAGGAAGGCCCTTAATCTCCGGTGAGCTTGCCAATTACTGCGGATCATGTTGAAATGCAGATTCTGGTTCCTCCAACTGGGGGAGCCTGAGAGTCTCCATTTCTCACAAGCTCCTGGGGGGTCCCCGTGGGGCTGGTTAGGGAGCCACAGGCTGAGCTGCAAGAGGAATGACCGAGCAGGATGTGGATGGAATTCACAGGCTTTAGTCCTAATCCTCAAGGACCGTCAGCGCCTTCTGGGACCCGCGCTGTCTGCTTTAAGTGTCGGCGCAGTCATGGGGGGAACTTTACCCTCTTTCTACCCACGAGGGTCCCAGCAGCCAGACACCCAGGCAGCTCTCTGCACGGGAAACGGCGGTGCCTACGGATGCGCACGGACGAAAGTGCAATATTGGTGCAAACTCACTCCGCCTGCATGCGCTGCAGGGTGGTAGTGAACCTCCGCCCAGACAGTGGGGCGCATGTGCGCCCTCCGCGTTCCTCGGGCTGGGTTTCTGGTCCTGGAAGTGCTGGGGTAGCACTTTCAGACTGTGTCACCCCTGACAGAAGTTTCCACTCCGGAATCTCCCCTCGAGCTGCCCCACCTGACTCTCTCACACTCCCAGTCTCCATGCCTGTCTGCTCTGTGGGGTTAAGCTCTCGGCCCTTCTCACTTTCCTGAATTTTGGTTACCTTTCCCTTCCGCCTGGGTGCACACACTAATTTTTTTTAACTTTTGACTTTGAAATAATTTGAAGCTCTGAGAAGAGTTGTAAGAGAAGTACACATAGTAAAATGACGCAGCCCCTTTGAAAACAGGCTTTGGCAGCTCCTTTAAAAAGCTAAGCCCCCATTTACCATCGGACCCGGCGGTTCTACTCCTAGGTATATTCCGCAAGTGAAACCAGGGACTTGAACACAGTAGCCAAAGGGGGAAAACAACACAAGCATCTGCTAACGGATAAGTGGATAAACAAAATGTGGTCTCTATGTACCACGGATATCAGTCAGCCAAGATAAGGACTGACGTTCGATAAATGCTGCAGTGGGAATGAAGCTCAAAGACACAATAAGAAGAAAGTAAAAAAAAAAAAAGAAACCATATAAATCCACATATTGTATGATTCCATTCACAGGAACTCCAGAATAGGTAGACTCGTAAATGTAGAAAATAAATACCAGCGACGCAGGGAAGATGGAAAGGGACACGGACTGCTTCGTGGGTAGCAGGGGCTTTTTGGTGGTTGTTGCTGTCGTTTTGGATTTTTGGCCACACCACCTGCCATATGGGGACTTAGTTCCCTGACCAGGGGCCAAACCCAAGACCCCGGCAGGCAGCGGAGTCTCAAGAGTCTCAACCACTGGGTGACAGAGACGTCCTGGAGGTTTTCTTTGGCGATGCTGAAAGCGACTTGCAACTAGAGAGAGGGGGTGGGTGCACAGGCCTGTGGCTCTGTTAAATGTCCTTGAATTGTGCACTTTTACATGGACAATTGCATGTTGTGGGAATTTCACCTCAATTTTTAAAAATTGTGCTAAAATGTATGAGAGTCTATTTTTTCTTTCTCTGAATCGTTTATGCCAACTAAATAGTTCAGTATGTATCCCCTAAGAACAAAAACAGCTTGCATAACTCCAGTAAAATCATCAAATTCATAAAATTTAATATTATGCCATATTGATACCTAAGCTACAGTCCACAATCAGATTCTGCCAATTTCCCAAGGATGTCATTTACGGCAATTTTTCTCCCAATGCTGGATTCAGGATTACATAATGTGTGAGTTGTCAAGTCTCTTTGCTTTCCTTTAATCTGGAGCACTCTCTCAACCTTCAAGTCTTTTAAAAAAATTATTTCTTTTTATTAAAGTATAAATTTACTTTTTATTGAAAAATAAATTTAAATTTTGTGTTAGCTTCAGGTGTATAGCAAAAGGATTCAGTAATAACATATGTGTATATATACATATACTTTCTCAGATTCTTTTCTGTTATAGGTTATTATCAGGTTCGTGCAAAAGTAATTAGGGTTTTGCATTGGTGAACTCTGCTGTTTGATATTGGGTTNTATAAATTTACTTTTTATTGAAAAATAAATTTAAATTTTGTGTTAGCTTCAGGTGTATAGCAAAAGGATTCAGTAATAACATATGTGTATATATACATATACTTTCTCAGATTCTTTTCTGTTATAGGTTATTATCAGGTTCGTGCAAAAGTAATTAGGGTTTTGCATTGGTGAACTCTGCTGTTTGATATTGGGTTACATTCTTAAATAAATGTGGTTATGTTATACCTCATTTTAATGTGCATTTCTCAGTTGATTTTTTTTTGCTAATGACTTATTACTAGCTATTTATTTTCTATTTACTTTAGACTAGGGAAAGGATGCTAGACAAAAAAGCAAATTGAGAGATTTTCTCACTCAGGTTCAAAATGGGTCGTAAAGCAGTGGAGACAACTTGCAACATCAACACACTTGGCCCAGGAACTGCCACCAAATACAGTGCAGCTGTGGATCAAGAAGTTTTGCAAAGGAGACGAGAGCCTGGAAGACTAGTAGGGCAGTGGCCGCCACGGGAAGTTGACAGTGACCAATCGAGAGGATCGTAGAAGCTGATATTCTTACAACTACACGAGAAATTGCCAAAGAACTCAGTGTTGACCTTCCTTCATTCAGTCATTCAGCATTTGAAGCAAATTCGAAAGCTGAAAAGGCTCGATAAGTGGGTGCCTCCTCAGCTGATCACAAGTCAAAAACTCGTTCTTTTGAAGTGTCATCTCTTATTCTACGAAACAGCTACAAACCATTTTTCGATCGGATTGTGATGTGCGACGAAAAGTGGATCTTACACAGCAGCTGGCGATGGCCAGCGCAGCGGCTGGACTGAGAAGCTGCAGGCACTTCCAGAGCCAAACTTGCGGCAAAATAAGGCCCTGGCCCCTGTTGGGCGGTCCCCTGCCGGCCTGACCCACCGCAGCTTTCTGAATCCTGGGGAACCCACTCCATCTGAGAAGTACGCTCAGCAAATCGGTGAGATGCACCGAAAACTGCAATGCCTGCAGCCGGCACTGGTCCTCAGAGAGGGCCCAGTTCTCTCCATGGCGACACTCACCGCACGTAGCACAACCAACGCTTGAAAAGTTGCACAGACTGGCCCACACTCTTGCCTCTTCCGCCACATTCACCTGAACTCTCACCAACCGACCACCACTTCTTCAAGCATCTCGACAGCTTTTTGCAGGGAAAACTCTTTCACAACCAGCAGGAGGTAGAAAATGCTTTCCCAGAGTTCACAGAATCCCGAAGTACAGATTTTTACGCTCCGGTGAATAAGCAAATTTATTTTTTGTTGGCAAAAATGTGTTGATTGTACTGGTTCCTATTTTGATTAATAAAGATGTGTTTGAGCCTAGTTATAATGATTTAAAATTCAGGGTCCAAAACCACAGTTACAATGGCACCAACCTAATACAAGGTATTGAGTACAATGCCCTGTGCTAGAGAGTAGGCCCTTGTTGGTCGCCTATTTTATATGTAGGAGCGGCTGAACGTCTATTTCTCCCTCCCCACCTTTCCCCTCTGGGAACCATGGTTTGTTTTCAGTCTGAGAGTCCACGAGTCTGTTTCTGTTTTGTGAGTAAGTTCTTCTGTGTCATGTTGAGACTCCACACGTTGGTGATACTAGATGTCTCTGACTTACTCCACTTAGCACGCTAATCACCAATAGCTCCTTTTTTCTCTGTGTGTGGTCTTTGCTGACATTGCCATTTCTGAAGAGCCTAGATCTGGGTTTTTTTTGCAGCTTTTCTCTTGATGTGAGTCTGTCTCACGTTGCCTTGTGACTTGATTCAGGTTGTGTACTTTTGGCAGGAATACCCTGAGGTGATGCTTGTCCTTCTCAAGGCACCGTGTCAGTTTGTCTCCTTACTGACAGCAGCTGCTTTTCTGATATTTGTTTGTTTGCTCTGGATCTTTAGTTGTTCCACGTGGGAGCTAGTTCCCTGACCAGGGATCGAACTCGGATCCCTTGTATTGGGAGCAGAGTCTCAGCCACTGGGCCACCTGGGACGTCTCTGATGTTCACTTTAATCACTTGTTTTAGGCACTGTCTGCCAGCTCTCTCCACGGTAATTGCTAATTGCTAAGTCACTTCAGTCGTGTCCGACTCTGTGCGACCTCATAGACGGCAGCCCACCAGGCTCCCCCGTCCCTGGGATTTTCCAGGCAAGAACACTGGAGTGGGCTGCCATTTCCTTCTCCAATGCATGAAAGCGAAAGGTGAAAGTGAAGTCACTTAGTCATGTCCAACTTAGCAACCCCATGCTAAAGCTTCCATTTTTTCNTCTTGCCTCTTCCGCCACATTCACCTGAACTCTCACCAACCGACCACCACTTCTTCAAGCATCTCGACAGCTTTTTGCAGGGAAAACTCTTTCACAACCAGCAGGAGGTAGAAAATGCTTTCCCAGAGTTCACAGAATCCCGAAGTACAGATTTTTACGCTCCGGTGAATAAGCAAATTTATTTTTTGTTGGCAAAAATGTGTTGATTGTACTGGTTCCTATTTTGATTAATAAAGATGTGTTTGAGCCTAGTTATAATGATTTAAAATTCAGGGTCCAAAACCACAGTTACAATGGCACCAACCTAATACAAGGTATTGAGTACAATGCCCTGTGCTAGAGAGTAGGCCCTTGTTGGTCGCCTATTTTATATGTAGGAGCGGCTGAACGTCTATTTCTCCCTCCCCACCTTTCCCCTCTGGGAACCATGGTTTGTTTTCAGTCTGAGAGTCCACGAGTCTGTTTCTGTTTTGTGAGTAAGTTCTTCTGTGTCATGTTGAGACTCCACACGTTGGTGATACTAGATGTCTCTGACTTACTCCACTTAGCACGCTAATCACCAATAGCTCCTTTTTTCTCTGTGTGTGGTCTTTGCTGACATTGCCATTTCTGAAGAGCCTAGATCTGGGTTTTTTTTGCAGCTTTTCTCTTGATGTGAGTCTGTCTCACGTTGCCTTGTGACTTGATTCAGGTTGTGTACTTTTGGCAGGAATACCCTGAGGTGATGCTTGTCCTTCTCAAGGCACCGTGTCAGTTTGTCTCCTTACTGACAGCAGCTGCTTTTCTGATATTTGTTTGTTTGCTCTGGATCTTTAGTTGTTCCACGTGGGAGCTAGTTCCCTGACCAGGGATCGAACTCGGATCCCTTGTATTGGGAGCAGAGTCTCAGCCACTGGGCCACCTGGGACGTCTCTGATGTTCACTTTAATCACTTGTTTTAGGCACTGTCTGCCAGCTCTCTCCACGGTAATTGCTAATTGCTAAGTCACTTCAGTCGTGTCCGACTCTGTGCGACCTCATAGACGGCAGCCCACCAGGCTCCCCCGTCCCTGGGATTTTCCAGGCAAGAACACTGGAGTGGGCTGCCATTTCCTTCTCCAATGCATGAAAGCGAAAGGTGAAAGTGAAGTCACTTAGTCATGTCCAACTTAGCAACCCCATGCTAAAGCTTCCATTTTTTCTCTTTGCATTTAGTAATAAAGTATAATGTTTTTAAGGCCTAGAAAAACTAGTAATTCACAAAATCATTTTTTGCTGCCAGGTGCTATTTTTGCCTTTCATTCATTCAGTCTCTATTTAGTCTGCATGTGTGCATGCTTTAGTTGCTCAGTCATGTCTGATCCCAGGGACTGCAGCCCGCCAGGCTCCTCTGTCCATGGAATTCTCCAGGCAAGAATACTGGAGTAGGTTGCCATGCCCTCCTCCAGGGGATCCCAAGAATCAAACTCGTGTCTCCTGCAGCTCCTGCTTTGGTAGGCGGACCCTTCACCATTGAGCCACCTGGGAAGCCCCGTTTAGTCTAGGGAGAATATAAAGCCATATATATATATATGTATATATATATATATAGGGTTAGGGTTAGTTAAAGGTAGTCCCTGCCTTCAAAGAGCTCATTGTTTTGTTGGGGTGACAAGTCTCAAAGTCTCCAAATTCTGGAGGAGTGATTCTGTTCATTATATTAACTACTTCTTTTTATCAATTTTATAGCTGAAAGCATAAAATGCCCTGATACTGGGAAAGACTGAAGGCAGGAGGAAAAGGGGACGACAGAGGGTGATATGGTTGATGGCATCACCAACTCAACGGACATGAGTCTGAGCAAGCTCCAGAAGATGGTGAAGGACAGGAAGCCTGGTGTACTGCAGTCCGTGGGATCACAAAGAGTCAGACACGACTGAGTAGACTGAACAACAAGCTGAAAGCAAGAGAAACCTGTATGAAAACCAAGGACGGATATATAGTCAGGATGGCCATGAAAACCAAGCACTTGTTGGACCTCTTGCAAACACTAGGACTGTTTGGTTTAGAATATTCCACTAGATTGAGCAGAGAACTGAAATAATCTTAACCAGGCCAATGCACAGAGTTTTACTGGGAAAACCGTTTCCATATTGTGTGCTTTTAAAATGATCGATACTTTTTCTTTAAGATTTTTAGTGGACTGATTCTTTGAACTGTTGGAATAAAACTTCAAAGGAACTGAGAGTCTAGTGAGTCCCACCGAGAGGTGGGTTAGGGGCTGCCATGCACCTATAAACAGACTTGTTTTCATCTGTCCATTTCCCCTGCGCGACTAAGCTTTCTTGTCGTCCACGTGCACGGTCTGAAGGAGGGGGAAAGAGCACACTGACAAAAACACGTTTCTCATGCTACTTGCAAGTACTTCTCACATTGTGTCACTTTGTCCCTTGTGAGGGCTAGAAACATGATAATACCCTATAGAGTTAAAGAACAATATATATATGGCTCAGATATTTGAGAGTTCCCACGCTATTATTTGCTTGATTTTCATAATTTCAGATCAATTTTACTATAAAATTACCTACTTTACTGCATAATACATATATGTGTGTGCGTATATAGATAAATCACTTAACAGAAGGGAGGCTCAGTGGCTAACGATTGGACAGCGGCTTGGAATAAATGCACTGGTCAGTCATGTTTTCCATGACTTTTTCTAGAAAAGGGCACAACACCCACCTCGTACCTGACAAAAGAGACAAGTAAACAGCCCAGGGAAGGGAGGGGTCAGTGGGCATTTAAGTCACCACCTTTCAAATGTAAAAAGTGCTTATTTGCTCTCAACCTGCCTTCACATAGGCCTGGTTACATTTCTAAATCTGTCAGCTTTGATGCTGTTTTTAAAAGCAGCTCTTGTTTTGTACTATTTAAGTCCTATATACTCACGGTAGAAAACGTAGAATACAGCACAATAAAAGAAATCACTCACCGATCCCATCCAGAAATCATCTCTTAGGGACTCCCACAGCGGTCCAGGGGTTAGGACCCCAGAATCGCTGCTTGGGGAACAAGATCCCTCAGGCCACATGATGCAGGGGTCGGGGCNATACAGCACAATAAAAGAAATCACTCACCGATCCCATCCAGAAATCATCTCTTAGGGACTCCCACAGCGGTCCAGGGGTTAGGACCCCAGAATCGCTGCTTGGGGAACAAGATCCCTCAGGCCACATGATGCAGGGGTCGGGGCAGGGCCGTGGTGGGAGGACCAGAAATAATCTCATAGAAATGATTGCAGGTGTGAAACTTTTAAGGCACATTGTGTTCTCTTTCTATGTGAAAGACACGTGTGTGTGCAAAACTCATGAAAAATGAAAGCTCATCTCTCCACCCTTCCATCCTTCTCTCACGAGAACTCAGGCAGGTCCTCGGAGGCCCAGTCAGGGAGCAATGGCATCTTTCCCTACCCTCGATTCCCAGTATACAAATAGGGACTGTTCCGACTGGCCTTCCCAGCTCCACCCCTGACCCAGGATGGTCTAAGCCTCTGTGCTCCCAGTGCAGGGGTCCCGGGTTCGACCCCTGGTCAGGGAACTGGATCCCACATGCCGCAGGTAGAGACCACATGCTGCAGCTAAGACCTGGCAAACCCAAAGAAAAAAAGCATTTGAAAAAAGAAAAAAAGCAGTCACCACCTTCAAGGCTCTCCCAGCAAAGGAGACACTGTTGGTTAGCCCTGACCACACACTTGGCAGGCCACACGTGGCCCCTTTGTCTGTCAAACGAAGCTGCCTGTCCAGGCCTTTCCAACCTCGTGGTACTTGACGCTGGAAGCCAGGCAGCCAGAGGGCGTGGAGGCCTGAGGTCACACCCAGGCCCGGGCCTGCTGCAGCGGCAGCAGCAAGGCTATCTCTGTTCCCAGACAGCCTTCCAGTGGCCTTGGGCTGGCAGAAGCTGGGGCTTTGACCTCCGTACGGGNCCATCGCCTTCTCCGGGATATGTGTACATCATTGTCAATTCCCTTTGCTGTACACCTGAAACTACCACAACATTGTAAAGCAACTACACGCCAATAAAACTTAATTTTAAAAAAAAAAGCCTAAATACTAGGTGAAAATTTTTTTAATTAAAAAAAAAATTTTTTTTTAAACTTGAATTTGTTGTATCCTGGAAATTATTTACATAGCATTTACATTGCATTTACAATTATATAGCATTTGTTTATTATTTATATAGCATTTACATTGCATTAGGTATTGCAAGTAATCCAGAGATGATTTCAAGTGTACGAGAGGATGTATAGGTTATACGTATGTACTACGCCATTTTACATAAAGAGACTTGAACATCCTTGGATTTTGGCATGAGTAGGGGACCAATCCCCCAGCCATACCGAGTGCCACCGGGTGCCAAATGTATTGGTTTTATCTCTTGCAAGAAAACTGAAGATCAGAGAGGCTAAATGACCTTCACAGCTCTGAATTCAGGTCCAGAGGTGTTTTTTAAGACACATGAGAAAAGGTACGTGTTTCAGCTGCTCCAGAGATGCCTTTGAAGGAAGAAATCTTTGCCTCCTGATGTCAGGCATCAGGAAGGATCTGGTGTCACCCAGGCCTGGACTGTCTCGATCCCCATGTTTAACTGGAATGAATCACACCTTTCTAGGGAAACTCAGGTTTACAAGATACAGACGAGATAAAGGGGTCATGTAAACAATCAAGCAAATCTAAAACACGGAACATTCTGCAAAACAAACTGGCCGTCTTTTCAATAAGCCAATGCTACGGCTGAGGGAAGGCAGGAGAGGTGGGACAGCTGGGCGTGGCTCTGGATTCAAAGAGACGAAACAAACCCAGAACGTGTGGTCTTGAATAGGACTCTGATTTGCCCTAAAGGGAAATCAGAGAATTGCATACATACAGACTAGTTAGACAAAACTAGGGTCAAGGCTGTATATTGTCACCCTGCTTGTTTAACTTACATGCAGAGTACATCATGAGAAACACTGGGCTGGAAGAAGCACAAGCTGGAATCAAGGTTGCCGGGAGAAATATTAATAACCTCAGATATGCAGATGACACCACCTTTATGGCAGAAAGTGAAGAGGAACTAAAAAGCCTCTTGATGAAAGTGAAAGAGGAGAGTGAAAAAGTTGGCTTAAAGCTCAACATTCAGAAAATGAAGATCATGGCATCTGGTCCCATCACTTCATGGACTGCAAGGATATCCAACCAGTCCATTCTGAAGGAGATCAGCCCTGGGTGTTCTTTGGAAGGAATGATGCTAAAGCTGAAACTCCAGTACTTTGGCCACCTCATGAGAAGAGTTGACTCATTGGAAAAGACTCTGATGCTGGGAGGGATTGGGGGGCAGGAAGAGAAGGGGACGACAGAGGATAAGATGGCTGGATGGCATCACTGACTCCATGGACCTGAGTTTGAGTGAACTCCGGGAGTTGGCGTTGGACAGGGAGGCCTGGCATGCTGCTATTCATGGGGTCCCAAAGAGTCAGACATGACTGAGTGACTGAAGTGAACTAAACTGAATAATGAAAGTGAAAGTGGTTCAGTCGAGTTAAATTCTTTCTGACCCCATGGACTCTACAGTCCCTGGAATCCTCCAGGCCAGAATACTGGCATGGGTAGCCTTTCCCTTCTCCAGGGGATCTTCCCAACCCAGGGATTGAACCCAGGTCTCCTGCATTGCAGGCAGATTCTTTACCAGCTGAGCCACCAGGGAAGCCCAGGAATACTGGAGTGGGTAGCCTATCCCTTCTCCAGCGGATATTCCCGACCTAGGAATCGAACCAGGATCTCCTGCATTGCAGGTGGATTCTTTACCAACTGAGCTACCAGGTTAATAATGTATAACTGTAAGTGTAATGATGGTATGTGTTTTTTGTTTGTTTTTTGAAGAAGAAGCAGGTTGAAGAATTTAGGGTAAATTGTCTTGACATAGGTTTAAACTGTTTTAGTAAATTAAAAGACAAATATGACAATTATCAATTCTTCAATGTAGGTGTTGAGGTGAGTGTAGGGGGATCCTTGTACTATGCTTTCTAGTTTTATGAATGTTTCAAATTTTTCATAATAAAAAGGAAACGAATGAAACAGACAAAAAAGGACTTTTCTAGAAAGCAGAAGCTGTGTGTTAAAGATGTTGCAGAGATGGCCTAGCGCCACACATGACCAGGTGTGCACCCTCGGCGATGGCGCGCGCGCGCACACATACACACACACAGCTCTGCTTTCCACATCCTCCACATCACGCACATCTCATGCTTCCGCTCGCTCAGTCCTGTCCGACTCTGCGACCCCATGGACTGTAGCCTGCCAGGCTCCTCTGCCCGTGGGACTCTCCAGGCCAGAAGACTGGAGTGGGTTGCCATTCCCTTCTCCAGGGGATCTTCCCGACCCAGGGAAGCTTTCAGAAGGAGAGGACACAGAAGTCACATTTAAAAAACTAAACTGAAACACCCTCTACTCCTAAGGAAACCTCTCCAGCCCTCCCTATAAAGGGCCAAACCTAAATTATCTGTGTGGCATTTCTGTGCAATAAATAAACAATAGGATGCTATCAATAATATGTGTTTATGATGCAAATATATTGGAGTACCAATAATTATTTTTTTTAAATAAGAGGATGATGGACGATTTTGGTAACAACGGATCCATAAATGGGGACAGAACTAAGAAAATCTCTATAGAATTTGAGCTCCCTATTCTGGGCTCCGCTCTAAAATATTCGTTTACAAGTTAGAAAGTCTGAGCAGAGTAAATGTATGCACCTCCAAGTTCATAAAATCTTGATCTTACTCTCAAGCCAAGTTCAAGGAAAATCACAAGTTTTCATTTCATTCTCTAGCAGCTTCCAAAAATAACATCTTAAATATATACCTCTTTAGACCAACCACCATCCCAAGGATTTATTTTAAGCTAAGACACAACTGGAACTAAATAAACTCTAAATATCGGAACATAAATCTCAGGCTTAGAAAGGATCCTTCTCGTTTTCCCACCTCTGTTGCTAAAGGACAAAGCATTGCCGAGGGGTGACCCAGAGTTGTAAGTGATGAGCTTTTTCACTGTTGAAGGGTTTCCGAATACAAAGTTCTATACAATTATATGCAAAAAAAATCTGTTTTCAAAAAATGTTATGTTCTCAACTCCGTAATATAGTAAAAACTTAGAAGTCTAGGAGGACAACTATTCCCCCCAGTTACCCAGTTCTAAATCTCTGTCTTAGAACAGATGGAACCTAAATAGCTCATAGACGGTGCAAAAAAAGACCTTTACAAACCCAAACTGCTGCTGCTGATGGTGTAATTGCTTCTGGGAATCCAGTATGCAAATCTGACAGCAGAGAAGCGTGTATGTGGTGAGACAGTTTCACCACCGTTTTCCACACTCGTCCACACCGTTCTCCTCAGACTGCCCAGAGACACTTCCTTGCGTTTGAAGCATCTTTGAAAACCCCAGCTTGCCCACCGCCAGTTTCCTTTCAGACCTCTTGATTTAACACTTTGAAGAGGCCAGACTAACCTACCATCCACGGAGAAAGAGAATGAATTCCGTGTAAGAGACACAAATCCTCCGGAATGATCCTTCACCTGACAGTTCTCCAAACAATCGAAGCAAAAGCGTCACATACTCGGCTGTTCTGACTCACTCACTGCGAAAGAGGAGTGCTTCTGGGCAAACTCGGGTGATTTCTGACTTCCCTGTTTGCTCAGCCTCTCAGACTCTACGGTGCTCCCCACTCAGCAGGTGGCCACGCAGCTCCCTAGGTGCCGCCTTGGGCTTGAGCTAGAATGGGGCAGAGGTCCCCCACGGCAGTGTCTCCTGGTGACAGGAAGCAACCAAGATAGTGTACAAGTACAGGGTTGGCTGTGTGTGCTTCTAATTTCTTAACTCTGGGACAGCCAAAGGAAGTCAAGGTTGCTGGATTAAGTCCTGAAAAATACTAATTAGACCAGAATAATGTGTTAGATTCCACGATGATAGCTCTGGTCATGCCAGGCCCTGGACTAAGCAGTTTATAGACGTTTCTTATTTAACCTTAAAAAAAAAAAAACTTCTATGGATAAGCAACAAGGTCCTACTGTATAGCACAGGGAGCGATATTCAAGATTCTATGATAAACCATCACGAAAAAGAATATGAAAAAAAAGTGTATATCTGAATCACCTTGCTGTACAGCAGAGAGTAACCCGTTATAAATCCACTATGCTATTGCTCAGTCCCTCCATCACGTCCAACTCTTTGCGACCCCATGGACTACAGCACACCAGGCTTCCTTCACCATCTCCTGGAGCTTGCTCAAGCTCATGTCCATTGAGTCGGTGATGCCACTCAACCATCTCAACCCCTTCTCCTCCTGCCCTCAATCTTTCCCAGCATCAGGGTCTTTTCTAATCATCAACTATACTTCTATAAAAAATGAAAGAAAAAAAAGAAATCAGGTTTATTATCCCAGTTTTACCTAGGCAGCAGCAAAAGTTGGGCAGGCTGAAGAACTTTCCAGATGTCACTGTCCGTCAGAGGGAGTGTGGGTCTGGGAAGAGGCCCGCTTGTTCAACTGTGTTCCTCCTTGGGATGGCGTCTCGGGGAAGGTCGGGGCCACGGGAAAACCTGGCAGGCAGGGCTGACTTACAGTGCTACGTTTATTACTGCTATACAGAACAGTGATTCAGGTATTCATACATACACATTCCTTTTTTAAGAAATATATTCTTTTCTATGATGGTTTATCATAGGACTTCCCTGGTGGCTCAGATGGTAAAGAGTCTGCCTGCAATGTGGGAGACCTGGGTTCGATCCCTGGGTCAGGAAGATCCCCTGGAGGAGGAAGTGGCAACCCACTCCAGGATTCTTGCCTGGAGAATCCCCTGGACTGAGGAGCCTGGTGGGNGGTTTATCATAGGACTTCCTTGGTGGCTCAGATGGTAAAGAGTCTGCCTGCAATGTGGGAGACCTGGGTTCGATCCCTGGGTCAGGAAGATCCCCTGGAGGAGGAAGTGGCAACCCACTCCAGGATTCTTGCCTGGAGAATCCCCTGGACTGAGGAGCCTGGTGGGCTACAGTCCACGGGGTCACAACGAATTGGAGCCGACTGAGCGACTTTGAAGATTCTCCGTGCTATCCAGCGGATCTTGTTGTCCGTCCACCTTACACTTTAAAACTTCCATCTGCTGACCCCAGCTTCCCACTCCATCCCTCTTGGCAACCACAAGTCTGTTCCTAAAGAGACTTCTCAAGGGAACTGAAGTCAGGGACGAGGAAGGGCAAGCCAGGATGTTTGCGTCTAGCTTCACAGTCGCACGGGGCCAACATCCGTCCCCACTCCACCGTGAGATTAAAGATCGTCTTCCATTCTGTGAGTGTAATTCAGGAAGCAAGGGGTGTGTGGGGGCACGCACACGCACTTGAGAGGTGAGTCTGTGCCTGGCCTGATGTCTGCGGCAGAGGGTCTGAAAAGTGGATGACCTGGCCTGGTCTACAGACAGCGGTGCCGGCCAGCTACGGCGACGGTGCACTCAACCCTTGGAGGTTCCCTCTGGCTGCGAGTGTCCCCACGGGCACCTCACGTTTGAGGTGCAGCCATGTGGCGCAGACCCCACAGTCTACTTGGATTCCTTCAAGGGAAAGTTCTGCGGCTAACCAGTTGCCTGACCTTAGAAAACTCATCCAGCATTTCCAGGGGGTGGCCAGGCGTCGTTTCAGGCCCCACCTTGGGGCCACGCGTGCTTTCCTGGGGAAAGCAACACAGACTCCACGTGTCCCTTATTGAGAGCTTGATGGCGTCATCCCACACCGAGGAACCGTGGGCCACTGAGGAGGTGGGAGAAGGGAAAGAGGACACTATCCACGCCCAGGATGATGTCCATCCCCTGCCTCTGTGACTGTGTCAGTTCAGTTCAGTCTCAGTCATGTCCAACTCTTTGCGACCCCATGGCCTGCAGCACGCCAGGCCTCCCTGTCCATCACCAACTCCTGGAGCTTGCTCAAACTCATGTCCATTGAGTCGGTGATGCCATCCAACCACCTCATCCTCTGTCGTCCCCTTCTCCTATGGCTGTGTACCGCACACCTACTAAGCGCCAGCACTGTTCTAGAATACTTCTAAGGAGATGTGTTCTCGGTTATCGTGGGCTGTAAATTCCCAGAGCTTCAGCATTAAACGTGATTAATTAAAATGAGCACAGAAAATTAGGACTCAGGAGCAGCTTCCCTAAGCCCAGGCTCCCTCAGTGGCTTCCTCCTGGTTTGCAGACTTCTGCCTCTTCTTCCTGGCTTTCCTATCAAAGTAATCTTCTTAAGACACCCCTTAGGCTAAAATGCCTCAAGTGTCTTTCTCTTGTACTTTGATCCTGTAATGAAGTCTGGGCTCCCCAGCTCACCGTGGAGCCCTCTGCAAATGCCAGGCGACTTCTTTTCACCCTTCCAGCCACCACTCACTTCTTTTGAACAAATTTGTCTACTCGTGGTCTCTCCAGTAACTTCCGGAGTTTTTCTGCCTCCATATATTGTTTTTGTTATTTAAAGATATAGTGGTTTGATTTTTACAATGTACTGAAAGAAGGCATGGGCTTCTCAGGTGGCTCACTGGTAAAGATTCTGCCTGCCAAGCAGGAAACTGGGGTTTGATCCCTGGGTCGGGAAGATCCCTTAGAGGAGGAAATGGCAACCACTCCAGTGTTCTTGCCCGGAGAAAGAATCTCAGGAGCAGAAGAGCCTGGTGAGCTACACTCCAAGGTATCCCAAAGAGGCAACGCAACTGAAGCACACAGAAAATGCCTCTCAGACTTTATTTCTACCAACACCCGGCGCTGTGCTCAGCACACACAGGGCAGTTAATACATATTTGCTGTTTAATTGATTTGGGGCTGAGACATGAGTCCTGTCTGCTGCAAATACAGAACTCATCAAGTAGGCTTAGCAAGTCCACATTGGTATCTTTGCTGCCAACTGCTTCTGGGCCTTGCAGTTACTGAGGTAACTTTTGGATTCAAAACTGGACCCTTGACTCGAGATTTGCCACACCAGGGAACCTAGGGGAAGTTGATCTTTTTTAAAAAGTTTCACAATAGCTATTTAAGAGTGTGAAATAATTTTCCCGTACTGTTTCATCCCTCCAAATTTCAGGAAACTGAAAATGTGTTCCGTTCAAGAAAAGGTTTCAGAAACGAATGGACCAACCTGCTCAAGCTGCAATCCAGTATGTTCGAATACAGTGTGTCCTTGTGTTATCACTGTGTAGGAGGCTGCAGGCTAGTGTGTTTAGAGAACAGGTTCCTCAGAGGAGGTGCTAAATTATAAACCGGGAGGAACGTTTCCATACTAAGTGCCGGTCATTTGTCGACATCAAACCCACCTTTTTGCTGTTGCCTGAGAAACCTTTCAACTCTTATCAAATCTTGGTAAATTTTGAAACTCACATGGTTGTTCAATGCCTCCATGTGGTAGAAAAAATAATTTAGCTCTATCCTAGCTTTGTGATAGCAACCTTCAGGACCAATAGATTCAGACAATGCTTAGAGTTCTTGAAAGGAATTAGTGTTTTTTTGGGGGAAAAAAAAAAAAAAGCCTGTGGAAAAAAACACCCAGATTGAAGATAAAAACCCCAGATCTCATTAGGCCTCATGGAATTGATCTTCTTTTGCAAATCTTCTTTATTCTTCTACCCTTCTGTATAAGGAATGACTTTTTCAAGCAAAGGAGCAACATAAAACAAGTTGAATGAAATCTGCAGTGAGTCCATCTTTTCGGAAAAGCTTTATAGAAATTCTTTTTACGTTCCCAACATAAGAGCTTTTTCCTTTTGACCGGAAAAAAAAAAAAAAAAAAAAAAAAAGACCNTAAGGAATGACTTTTTCAAGCAAAGGAGCAACATAAAACAAGTTGAATGAAATCTGCAGTGAGTCCATCTTTTCGGAAAAGCTTTATAGAAATTCTTTTTACGTTCCCAACATAAGAGCTTTTTCCTTTTGACCGGAAAAAAAAAAAAAAAAACAAAGAAAGTCTTTCTATCAAGTCATAAGGTAGCTTTAAAAAGTCACAGTAACAAATGTTAATTTGTTTGACAATTCTTTGGATGTGACATTGGCCAAAGAGAATGATCAGCTTCGTGAAATATTTGAAGTTCCATGCAAGCAACAAACCAAAAAGAGGAGTGCTCGAAAGTTAGATGGGGTCTCTTTCTTTTGAATCAACTATGTCATTTCACCTCCTAGGGATCAGTCAATACATTGAACCTCAAGTGCTTCTAGTTAACGATACTCGATACTGCATAAACATGGCTTGAGGAAGAGGATTGGATCATTTTAAGAATCAGAAAGAGGCATTACTAAACTGGAGCCCAATTTTCCAAAGCCCAGGGATCGAAGAGGGCTGCACCACATGGGCCTTTTGGCTGAATGCACCTTTTAAATGTAGATTGAGCCTTTTAATCAAAGCCGCCACTATATATGTGCATTTGCCTGCCCTTGACTTTCAGAGTTGGGGGGAGGGGTGGAGGGAGATTTTCCTGGCACACCTTTGGTTTCTTCAGGATAATATAGCATGAGAATGTATGTACCTACTGAAAATATGCCAATCAATATGAAATAAAGACATAATAAGGATTATTCTCAGAGTGGGGAGCAGGGAACTTCAATAGTGATCATTGATTGATTCAAGTACAATACATGTTATAAATTCGGCGATTCCCTTCACCTGCTTCCATTTTTTTCCACCTTCCCAACTATGCTGATTGCTTACGTTCTTTAAAATACTATCAGTTCTTTATATATTAAATAGATTTAATATATTGTTCTTTAACATAATTGAGACTCTCCCTTCTTCCCCCTACCAAACATTGGCNTATAAATTCGGCGATTCCCTTCACCTGCTTCCATTTTTTTCCACCTTCCCAACTATGCTGATTGCTTACGTTCTTTAAAATACTATCAGTTCTTTATATATTAAATAGATTTAATATATTGTTCTTTAACATAATTGAGACTCTCCCTTCTTCCCCCTACCAAACATTGGCAGAAGAAACAAAATCATCTCCAGACACGATGGACCACAGCTGTGATTCTGCCACCGACTGTCTGCTTGACCTTGGATAAGACACCGGGTTTCTTGTCCTGAATTTCTTCATCTGCAACATGAGGAGTTTGAACTCAAAGATATTATATCTTAGGCCCCATTTGGTAAATAAAATCCTCTGATTCCTCCACGCTTATCTTTCTCCTGAGGAGGTTTCTTATACTATCATTAATTCCAAGTCATAAAGACCCCATGTCCTAACAAAATTCCTGAGAAGTAGGATAAGGGTGGGATTATGAATACTTTACTTTGAGCAACAGTTAATAAACCATCTAATTATAGATGCATATTTGTTCTTTCTTACAACGCACCAGTCACTATGGCACAAGTATGGACATTCATAGATGAGGAAAGGGAGGCTTAGAGAGGTCAGTTTGGCTCCTTAGGCCTTGCAGGTAATAAGCAGAAGAGCTAGAAGGTTATAAATGAATTATTATTATTTTTTTATGACAGAGACAACTGTCGATTTAAAATAATCTGACATAAAGAATAGTCTTCCGAGAGCAGCAGAGTCTTTTCTTAACATTTTGAGGTTCTTATTCCCCCCTCGGCAGGCAGGTCATTCCTGAACCGTAAAGCACTAACCAGGGTTAGATAAGAAAGACTAGGACACAAAAGAGAGCTGGCGTCCCTCCAGACTGGTGGTTGGGAAGGCACTCCCCTAAAGAGGAGGGGCCCTTCCATTTCACGATTTATTTCCCCAGGGACCAGTCTAATCCAAGCATCAGTGAAACACAAAATACCATGTTCGGTTTTTAAAAAAATATATGTTATTATAGTTAGTATCCAAACATATGATTTATGCAAACCAAAATTAAAGAAAAAATTCAGCCACCATCCTAGTCATACGAGCAATTCAAACCTTTTCTTTCCCTGCATTCTCCACTGGTTGTACTCACACTGTTCAGTTCAGTTCAGTCGCTCAGTTGTGTCTGACACTGTGACCCCGTGGACTACAGAATGCCAGGCTTCCACGCCCATTACCAAAGCTCTCGGAATTCGCTCAAACACGTCCACCGAGTCGATGACACTGGCAGTGTAGACGCGTATTTTAAAGAATCAGGAACCCAAATTTTCATTAAGAGGAGGTCTCAGTTTTAATAACTGTCTTCAGATTATTTTTTTCATCCCTACTGAGTTCATGTTTGTTTACTCTTTTCCCTTTACATCCAAAGTACATGTATACAGCCTGGTTTTAAGCAGATTCTTTTGGATTGTTTTCATATAACATACAGCAGAGAATGTTATTATTTTTATCTGTTCTACGAGGGCTCCTGAAATCAAACACACGTCTGGGATCTTTTCAAAATTTCTAAGCATCTGAGTGACTGAGGGATTGTTCTGTCTGGAGATAGGAGGCTGAAATGATGACCTATATGTATTTTCTTTCTCAGCTTTTAGACCCCTTGATTCCATGGCAATTCTTGGTCGGTACATGTTTCCTGGTCCCTCACAATTACTTTATGGGTCTTAATAAAGTTGGAGTTTCATGCTGAGGGCCTGGAGGGATTTAGGCGGGTGGTAAGAATGCTTGTTTTCCTGGTTAGTGGATATGCCACGGGGTTTATAAATTGTGTTGTGCTGTGGTAACTGAAGTCACACTGTTGCCATGGAAAAGGATGGCAATTTGAATGAGATAATTTAGAGCGGCCCATGGAAATCTGACTGGACAGTCGCTTAATGTACTACACCTTGTACGTGTAACATCATACGTATTTCTTCAATTTCCTTCAATTGAAATGAGGAATAAATGAGAAACATAACTAATTTGATGGCTTAAAAAATTAATCTTCGTAAGAATACTAAATGAACAATTCAGAATTAGAGGGACTTTTATAAAAATAGTATGATTATTTGCATGGCGTTTGTATTGTAGCTGAAGAATGTACAGCGGTCCCCCAAACTTTTAATCCAAATCTGACACCAAAAATTCTAAATCCAGTCTAATGCAGTAGCACAGAGTGCATTCCCATTGATTTCTCACATGCGCGAGACTGTCGCACGTTGCTTGGTTTTACCTGTCACGAAATTCTTTGTATCACTTTTAGAAAACACCACCTCTGTCTATAAAAATGACTGGAAATACCTAAAACTGTAAAATGGCTCATGTCTGGGCAGAAAAGTCTCGTTTGTCACAGGCGAGCCTGCACCTACCTCTGCTCCTAGCAGGTAAACCGTCAGAGAGAGAAGCCAGATCAGCCCACAGGAAAGCCGCGGCTGATCACTTTTTAGGAGCAGTTCCCGGGGCCATCTCTCGTCCAAAGTCCTGGCTACCGGATCACCAGTTTTTTATTTTAAAACCAGTCGGCCACCCTCGAGTCCCCCTTGCAAAATCCCCCTGGGCGAGGACTTCCTCAGGTCACCTCCCCACTCCAGGGAGTGCTCGGCACCCCCACCCCCTCCCAGCGCGGGCGGGGGCGGGGTCCCCAGGCCACGCGATACNTCCCCGAGATTCTCCAGGCAAGAACACTGGAGTGGGTTGCCGTTTCCTTCTGCAATGCTGAAGGTGAAGAGTGAAAGGGAAGTCGCTCAGTCGTGTCCGACTCTCAGCGACCCCATGAACTGCAGCCCACCAGGCTCTTCCGTCCGTGGGATTTTCCAGGCAAGAGCACTGGAGTGGGGGCCATCGCCTTCTCCCACGAAGGACTTAGGTAGTACAATAGCGCCGTTTGAGAGATATTAATTATTCCATTCTATTACTCCCACAGTCTGAAAATTAACTGTAACAGTTAAGCTAATTCTTAGTTCTCAGGATTGATAATTGGAATAGGATGTGGTGTTTTAGAAGTGTACTAAACATATATACCATAGGAAGAAGTTGTTACTAGTAAGTAACAGTGGTGATAAACACAGAATTTAAAATGCGCCTGTGGAAATATTCAGGTTGAAAAACTAAAGGGAATATTTTGCTTATGAACACGGAACTTTCTAAGCTATGGTTAATATATTAAGGGGGGAAAGCTTTAATATTGCCATTTTCGTAATATGTTCTTACAGTCGGTCAAGTGTGGGGTGTTGCTTGGTAAAATCTTGTCCTGTTTTCTGAGTTTGAAATGCCCTTATATATAGTTTGTAGCCAGTTAATCGTTCTGAAGGATTTCTCTCTTGGCTTTTAAGAGTCTTTTCAGACTGTCTTTCTGAACAGTTGAGAAATGGGCCAGGCTTAGGCCTGGGATGTTCCCTTTTCCTCTTGGTGGCAGCCGTGTTCGGCTGGAGGCCTGTGGCTCCCTTGGTCGTATTGAACCCATGGGCTTTCCCCGAGGTGCTCTGCTCCCTGTCCTTATCTCATATCACATCTCTTCCGTGCTGTCTTGTGGGTTCAGACAGCTTTAGCTGATCTAGGTACCAAGCTTTTAAAGCATGGTTTCAAAACTAATACTGTTTATCAAGGCATAAACTGCTTTCTTAAATTTACAGTTTAAAATTGTAAACAATTTGAAGGTTTTCATGGGATTAGTCATCTTCTTTAAAAAACCATTCTCAGTACACTTTAGTTTCCTACCATTTTAGCTGAGTTCCCATTCGAGAGATTTGTGTTGCTCAACATGTAGAACTGTTTATCCTTGGAAAACCCTCCTAAAGACCCTTCAGGTGAAACCTGTGACCATTAATCACTTGGGCGCCAGGGGAAGCACCAAACTGGATGCATGTTGGGTTGTGGGTGGTGGGGACACCAGCTTTAACATACTAAACATTTTGAAAAAATTTCTGTTCAGTTTCAGAGAAAGCACAAGACATTTTTATTTTGGGAGGGAAATGTGTATTATGTTGTCTTTCAAAAGTAAAGACTGCCTTATTTTGCTGAAGACGTTTTTCAGTAGGGCTGTTTAAGTACTGTGATTTCTACTTGTGGTTGGTTTACTAGTGTTACCGATAGAATGTTACACAATACCCCAATAGTCAGCTAACGTAAACGAGTTTGGTTTTAGGTTTTGTGTTGGTACCTCATAGGGTTGAATCATTTACTATTTTAATGTACGTTGTTATTTGAGATGGAAATGGATAATTTGAAGCTAGCTTTTGAAGTTTGTGTTCAACTCTCTGTGATCCCATGAACCGTAGCTCACCAGGTTCCTCTGTCCATGAGATTCTCCAGGCAAGAATACTGGAGTGGGCAGCCTTTCCCTTCTCCAGGGGATCTTCCCCACCCAGGGATCCAAGCCAGGTCTCCCGCACTGCAGGCAGACTCTTGACCTTCTGAGCCACCAGGGAAGGCAGCCTCCAATTAAAATGTGTGAATTAAGTGATACAGTGAATGTATGGATGTTTATTTCTTTGTAGTTTTTTTAATGTTACTCAGCATGAAAACTTGATAGCTTGGTTCTTACAATTTTTAATTTCGACAATTGTAAACTGCATTTTGAGTGAGTTAAATAGCTTTCAATTAATGTATAATAAGCTTCTGTAGAACTGCCTTTCTTCAGACACTACTGAGTGTGTGGCTTTGAATTTAGCTACATTACTTTATTAAAGTATAGTAGTTGGCACATAGTAACCTCTCAGTCAACCATTGATTATTGCAAATCAGTGGGAGAATTGCTTCTCCTGAAGGTGCATTGGATGTGTTGAGTACTTTCAGTGCTTGACAAATATATGTGAACTTATTGAGCTTCCAAACCTGCGTGAAATGCAGTTTCTAACAAAGTTATCTCTGAGCACATCGTTAAACCCTCCGTGTTTTATATTGAGATGTTTTTTGAAGAACAGAATGAGGGATATATTCAGTTGGTGGTGTTTCTTTGTGTGCTACTGTGCGACCCCGTGGACTGCGGCGCCCCAGCTTCTGTGTCCTTCACTATCTCCCTGAGTTTGTTCACATTCGTGTTCATTGGGTCGGTGATGCCATCCAGCCATCTCATCCTGTCACCTCCTTCTCCTGCCCTCCTCCTTTCCCACCACCAGGGTCTTTCCAGTGAGTCCGCTTTTCGCATTTGGTGGCCAAAGTATTGGAAGTTCAGCATCAGTCTTTCCAGTGAATATTCAGGGTTGATTTCCTTTAGGATTGACTGCTTTGATCGCCTTGCTGTCTAAGGGACTCTCAAGAGTCTTCTCTTGCACCACAGTTCGAAGGCGTCAGTTCTTTAGCGCTGAGCCTTCTTCATGGTTTAGCTCTCACAGCTGAATATGACTCCTGGGAGAACCGTAGATGGCTTTGGCTAGCTGGACCTCTGTCTCAGTTTTTGAAATGCTGTCCAGATGTGTTGCAGGTTTCCTCCGAGGAGCAAGTGCTTTCTGATTCCATGGCTGCAGTCACCGTCTGCAGTGACTTTGGAGCCTGAGAAAATGAAATGCCACTGTTGCCGCTTCTCACCATCTGTTTGCCATGAAGTGATGGGCTGGGACGCCACGGTCTTGGTTTTCTAACGTTGAGTTTTAAGCCAGCTCTTTCATTCTCTTCTTTCATACATTCAGTGGCCCCAAAAGTATTTTAAACTGTATTTTAAAAATTACTGTGTATTGCCATTTAAATAAAATTCCTTCTCTGAACTATTACATTTGTACATATAAATATGATCATAATTAGTCTCCCAGTTCATGTACTGTGCTTTTGGTTAGGCTTTTCCCCCTGCGTTTTGGCTCTCACTCATTTAGAAGAATGCTGTCTTAACTACTGTAATGATTCCCTAAAGCATTGGATTGTAAAATGATGCCTTTTAGATAGCTGGTGAACTCTGGGCCCCTAGAGTCAGTTTTGTAGCTGTTATTTACAGCCTGAGGCTCAAGCTTTGCTAAATTGACTAGTTATAGTTATATAACTAACCTGTAGCCATAAATGTCTGTAGCCTGTATGTCTGCACATAATAAATGACACATTTTGCGCAAGTCCTTTAAACCTCAGATTTCTCTTATTAGATATATCAGAATTTTGAGTAAGTACTCATTTAGTGCCTCAAAACCTAAAAATTAAGATTTGAGGCAGGGTGCTATTTAGGACACAGTGTCTTAGAAAAGTCATTAAACATTTCAGGCACGGGTGAGAATAATAAAAATAAAATTTCCTTTTATATGAGATGACTTCATTACATTTTGAGCATTATTTTTCTGTTTTCTAAATATATAAACCCAACTAAGTCAGTGCTTTTTATTTTGGGGGGAGACCTAGAATGAAATCAGACGCAGTGGTTTTAAAGCTGTACAGCTACTCTTACTCTCTTTTTAATATGATACTGAGGCTAATGTCAGGAGCGTTAAAAAAACGTGAAGCAGTTTTCTCAGCCTTCTTTTCCTCGTTTACTGAGAGGGCTGAGCTCCTAGCTGGCTCACCTCAGCGTGTTGTAAAGTCCACATGAGATGAGGGGTTTCCAGATTGTGTTCGGTGCTGATGCTGTTGGAACTGCCCACTGAGCTCCCTTTAATATTTCCTAACGTTGCGTTTTGTTGCTTGTATCCTGAGTACAGTTTTAGGATGTTACCTGATTATAAGAATGGGTGTTTTTGAGAGGCTGAGAGGCAGAAGTTGTGGAGTAAAGAGTGGAAGATACTCCTGGTGGTCTCTTCTGCCCTTGCCCTTAGAGGTGCTCTGGGTTAACGCTGATGGTGTCTGTGACTTTACATGTTTGTATTCTGTTGGTTTTGTAAAATCTCCTGGCATTGGTGGTAATAATAGTGAGATGTCAGTTTAGAAACCCCAGGCTGCTAACCTTGGACTGAAAAGAGATGATCCTCTTCTTACAGTAGCAAAGGCTGGCCACTTCGTCCAAGCATGTTTTGTATGCTTGCTTGGGTTTAAGAAACAGGTTCAGCAGGAGTCTTCCTGTACAAAACCCTGTCTCACCTTACCTGCTGAAAAATAGTCTTCCTTGTGTATGGTTATCATTTATCTGTTACCTGTCTAAAAGTGAACTGTTTCCTAAATGAGTGGGAACTCTTGTGGGTGTTGTGCTTCCCCAAAGACCACATGTGTAAATTGTAAAACTATACTGCTGCTGTTCCCCATAAAGTGGAAGAGAATTCCTGTGTGACCCGGAAGTTCTACTCCTAATGTTGTCCCGGAAGGACTGAAAGCAGCGACTCTGCATTGAGCCAGTGTTCATAGCTGCTCATAGTAGTCAAAAAGTGCAGATAACCAGGTGTCCATCAGCAGATGAGTGAATACACAAAATGTGGCCTATCCGTATAATGGAGAGCTGTCCCCACCTGCTGCTGCACTGCACAGCACGTGGGATCTCAGTTCTCCCAGGGGAGTGAGGGGCGATCGAACCCTCACCCCCCACAGTGGAAGGGAGAGTCAGCCACTGGACTGCCAAGGAAGCCCCGTGGAATGAAGTTCTGATTCATGCTATACACCGTGAATGAGCTGGAAAATAAGCTAGACAGAAGGACAAACATTATTACATGATTCCAGTTACATGGTGAAATGATGAGAACAGGCAGATTAGAGGGTTCCTGGGGCAGGAGGAAGGGAGAATGGGTAGTTATTTCTTAACGGGCAGTTTCTGTTTGGGGTGATGAAAATTTTGCCAACAGATAGTGGTGATAGTTGCACAATGTTGTCATTGTGATTAATGGTACTGAATTTCACACTTTCAAGTGGTTTAAAATGGCAAATTTTGTATTACATATTTTACCACCCTGAAAGAGGGAAAAAGAAAAAGACCATACTGCTGTTAAAATGCTGTTGGCATCTTAAGGGAAAATTGCTGGTGGTTTAGGAGGCAACACTACAGTTTTTTGATTTGTGTAGAGGAATGCTAGGCTCCTGTCATCAACCTTGAGTGCCTCCACATGTGAGCAGGCATTGCCTTCAGGGACTTCACTGTTCAGGACTCTGGTAAGAAGTGCGCGTACAGATTTGGGATTGCACTTGGAAGTGTCTGTAGTGCTTGCAAAGTAGTGAGTGCACGTGACATTATTCCAAAGGTCAGAGGAGTGCGGTGTTACCTGGCGTGAGGGTTTCTGTCTGGGGCCGCGCAGGAGAGCAGGAGTGAGTGCGGAGAGTGACGGAGCCTGTTGGGGGAGACGGGGCGCCTGTGCAGGCCATGGGGTCACAGAGGAAAGCAAACAGGGCGCTGCTAGGTACCAGGGAGCCAGTGTGTGGCCAGGGGCTTCCTGGGTGGCTCAGTGGTGAAGAACCTTCCCGACGAGCAGGCGCTGTGGGTTCCATCCCTGGGTGGGGAAGATCCCCTGGAGGAGGAAATGGCAACCTGCTCCAGTATTCCTGCCTGGGAGAGCCCATGGACAGAGGAGCCTGGTGGTCTATGGCCCACAGGGTTGCAGAGTTGGACACAGCTTGACAACTACACAGCAACAAGTGAGGCGGTGAGAAGGGGTAGGTGGAGCAGCGATGAGACGTGCGCGCCTCAGGGCCACCGGGAGGCTCCGGGGTAACTTCCTGGTGCTGGAGGGTCGCCAGAAACCCCTCAGACCGGAAGTGTGATCCAGTTAGAGCTGAGCATCCAGACAGAGAAGCAAGGGCTGCGTGGGCCTCCTGCCCCAGAGTCCGGATGGGAGGGCAGGCGGGCCTGGGATGGGAAACAGGCGGTGGCCTCGGTGGAGGGGGGTAATTGGTGGAGAGCCCTGGAAGCACAGACCTTGGCCCGATTGAGGTGTGGGCGGCTTGAGAGGGCCCGGGGGTCCAGGGAAGACGGTGGTGCCAGGAGCACAGGCGAGGGAGGCCGGGAGCTGGCTCCCGCTCCCCGGGTGAGTGCTTGTGGACCCCGTACACACAGCTGAGCGCCCTGCTGCTCCCTGGCAGGCGTCAGTTAGGACTTGCCTGTTGACGGTACACTTAGGCCTGTTATCATCAGTCATCTCAAATCTGCCTCACCTATTGAGATTAGGCAAGTTAGACTTAGAAACTGCCCAAAGAACTGCAACCACGATTCCTGTTTTTATCCTGATCCTACATATTCTTTTCCCCCAACTTTTTAAATTTGGAAACTTTCAAACTACAGGAGAGTTGAAAGGATGTTGCAGGGAGCATCAGCCTTCACCCCCATGTATCAGCTGCTGAAACTTTACCTGTGCTTTGCCTCCGGCTCATCTCTGTTTTGCAGAACCATTTGGAAGTGAGCTGTGGACGTTGGGACACTGTGTGGGGTTCTGTGCATTGAGTTTGAGGTGGGCTGGCGGGGTGCCGAGGCTGGGGCTGGCCGTGGGCGTCTTCCATAGATGCGAAGGTGGGTGATGAGGTCCACCCGATTGCCCCAGGAGGAGGAGAGTTGAGATTTGCATTCTGAGGGATGAGGGAGCAGCGAGGCCCCGGCCAACACAGATGCCAAGTAGGGGAGGGCTCTGAGCCGTCAGGGAGGGCAGGGAAGGTTTTCCTGTGGGCTTGAAGCGTGAGAGCGCGCTCTGTAGACGGGAGGAAAAGCACGAGAAAGCAGGAGAGGGAGCCTCAGGGTTCCCTGAACACAGCTTGTAGGGAAGACGACAGGGTCAGACCTGAGATGGGAAAGTGGGCGCTGAGCCACTGCCGTCGCGCCCAACTCTTTGAACCCTGTGGACTGTGGCCTGCCAGGCCCTCCGTTCACAGGCTTCTCCAGGCACCGACACTGGGGTGGGTGGCCGTGCCCCCTCCAGGGGCTCCTCTGGGCCAAGGGACCAAACCCCTGTCTCCTGTCACCTGCGTGGGCAGGCGGGCTCTGTGCCACTAGCGCCACCTGGGAGATGGGAAGTGGAAAAGCGTGTGTTTTGGAAGGCTGCTGGCCCAGACCTGACGGTGGAGGGGCCGCGTCTAGAGGACTGATGCCTTCGTGGCCCTCGGGGAGCGCTCCAGCTGCTGGAAAGGCAGCACCCGCCCCGTGTTCTTCTGTTCTTTCCTGGGAGACTTGAAGTTTCTTGAGAGCAGGGATTACGTCTTTTCATCACTACATTGTCCAAGAGAGAGTAGATAAACAACAGTACACATTTGTTAAAATGCAAACACAGAACCCCAACTTGAGTCTGATGGTTTAATGGGACACCCTAATTACCCCCCTCAGAAAGTACTGGAAAGAGCCGGAGAGACGGCTGTCGCAGCTTACAGCTGTCCATTGCAGACAGTCTTTCCAAGGTGGCATCCAGTCTGTCTTGACAATTATCACCTTCCCGGCATCACAGAGGACCTCTGTGGGGTACGAAAGACGGTGCTATGGCTCGTGTGGGAAGATGTATGCAGAAAATGCCAGACCTTTGTTCATGGGTTTTGACTTCAAAAGAGTACTGTTTGCCAAGAAGTGAGCATGGGTTTAGGGGTGCTGAGTAAATTGGGCTGCCCGGAGCGGCTCCCCGTGCGCAGAGCCTTTGCAGAGTGGGGTGCGTGCAGGTGCTGGCACCGCCGGAGGCATCTGACCCCAGCACCAGCGAGTGAGGCGGGGCTGCGCAGTGGGCCCGAGCTTGTTCTGCCCCTCCCGTGCAGTCGTGCCCTGAGTGAAGCAGCAGGCCTGGTAACGCTGTCAGAGAGTGCTCCTACCCCCGGGAAACCTCCTCCTGCAGAGGTGAGGCGCTCAGCAGGGCCCCTTGCTGAAGAGCTGCCATCCGGGAGCTGCTGTGTGTGGACAGCTCCTTGCTGGAAACACGTGCCAGTGACGGTGGGTTGTTGAAGAGGCCCTGCCACACTTTGTTGTTGTTCAGTCACGGAGTCATGTCCCACTGCTTGTGACTCTGTGGACTGTAGCCCGCCAGGCTCCTCTGTCCATGGGATTCTCTAGGCAAGCATACTGGAGTGGGCTGCCATTTTCTTCTCCGGGGGATCTTCCTGAGCAGGGAATCAAACCCACGTCTCCCGCATTCTGGGTGGACTCTTTGCCACTAAGCCGCCAGCGAAGCCCTGTGCCACGCTACACAGCTTACGATAAACTTGCAGGAGGCCAAGGTGATGTCTCGTCAGGAGGGTCCTGTTGACTTTGCATAACTGTAAGTTATCACTGGGTTTTGTTACCTGGGCAGCATACTGTTCCTTAGTTCTGTAAGTACAGAGGGTGCAGAGCTCTCCTGGGCCAGGCCTAAGCCATTTTTTTGTCAGGTCGGCGCATCAGTCACCTTCCCTGGTGGCTCAGATGGTAAAGCGTCTGCCTGCAACTTGGGAGAGCCAGGTTCAATCCCTGGGTCAGGAAGGTCCCCCTGGAAAAGGAAACGGCAACCCACTCAAGTATCCCGCCTGGAAAATCCCACGGATGGAGGGGTCACAAAGAGTCGGACACGACTGAACGAGTTCCCTTTGCTTTTCCTGAGGAGGAGCATGGACTTGAGACACAGAGCGTTGAGATGCGTGCACTTGGGAGAAGCCAGCTGGTGGAGGCTCCTGGGTGCCTCCAGCTCACCTGGAGCGGAAGGCGCGAGAAGAGGGGCAGACTGAAGACTCGACGCCTTCTAGACAGAGATGGTGGAGGCGGAAGAAGCCAGAGGAGGAGACAGAGAGAGAAGGGAAAGGCAGAGACGGGGTCAGGAGGCAGCGAGTGGGAAGAGTCTTGAGCGGCGTGGCCATCAGCTCTGAAGCGGTGCTGCTGGGGCGGGAGAAGCGGAGACCAGCAGGTGTCTGTTGGGCCTGACGCCTTCTTGTTGTCTTTGACCTTCTGAGGCAGAGCCAGCAGAGGGCTGACTGTCCAGAAGGAAAAGGTGTGTGTTCGTGTTACTCTTCCCAACTAGCAGATTTCATGGTGTTTTTCCAGGGAAGCGATTCAGTGTTGCCAGATTGCTACGCGAGTGTAATTGTTCCTAACATTGAGTATGTTATTTCTCTTGGGAGGGGGCCTGTCATTGTCAGTGAATTCTCAGAAGGATTGGGGCGGGGTCCTTTTCCCTCCCTCCACTGGAATAGTTCCTGCTTTCCTGGATTCAAGGCCTTTGAGATCGCTGCGGCTGACACCCGTGGCGTGGATGCCATATGTCAACAGTACAGAGGCTCATGTGTTGTATTTCGATAAATCCCTTCTGCTAGACTTGGTTTGAAGATATGAGGCAGAGGATAAACTGGAAAATCAGTAAATTGCGCTGCCATCCTTAAACTTTTTTACCTGCTTTCATTTGCAGTGGTTTGTGCTCGTCACACTTGTGAATGCCCTAGAATATGTGTTTACTTTTAACACAGCGGAAGTTATTCATCATAGTCGATTTTTTTTTTCAGCCTTTTAAGGTTGACTGTTATGTTGTCTTACATTGAATGTACCTGAAACTTAAAGATCTTACACGCATCACCTTTCCCATCATCTTCCAGTCCCATTTTATTAATTTGTTTCAGATTATCCCAGGCACTCTTGGGGCTGTGTAAGTTGATAATTGAAACTGACTCTTTTTCTGAGGTTGATTCTCAAGACACTTACTTGTAAATTGCATACCATAAGCCACAGGCAGTAAGACACCTGGAGTTTCATGTAAGACAGTGCAAATGTTGGCCTTCCGGTTCTTCACATCAGAGCCGCATGTTTAAACAGCAGTTACGCAGAGAAACAGCTGCCAGGTTCCTGTTCCGAGTTGGAGAAGGGATGCGGGATTGCACAACTGTCCTAAGGGATCTAGTTGGTGTCTGTTTACTCATCTCCCAAAAGTTGTCAGTCAGGGCACTAGCTCCAAAATGCACTGTATTTCATTGACATTATTCCACTTTGTTCAAAAGTGGAATTTTGGATTATGATAGATATTTTTCACTTTTTAAAACAGGCAGAAGGAGACATTATCCGTGATCTCTCTTATTCAAATTTGATCTCTCTTTGACAAATTTGTGAGGTAAAACTGATGACACAGAGAGAGTACCTTCACTTGTATGGTGGGGAGCTTCCGACTTGCGTCCCAGTGCTGGCTCACGTGGTGAGGCGAGGCGTCTCATTTAAGACTGGCCCACTCAGCTCCTCAGTTCGTGTCTGACTCTACGACCCATGCTTCCCTGGTGGCTCAGACGGTAAAGCATCTGCCTGCGAGGCGGGAGGCCTCGGTTCCATCTCTGGGTCGAACCTGAGAAGGAAATGACAGCCCGATACAGTCTTCTCTGGAGAATTGCAGGGACAGAGGAGCCTGGCCTCCAGTCCACGGGGTCATTTAGGTAAGTTAGTGGCTTAGACCACCTGGAAGAGTGAGAGCAAAGGTCTGGGAGTTGACGACAGAAAAGAGAAATTCTCTTGGTTCGGAGACGACTTTCAGCTCGTTCAGAGTATTTGTTGGCGTCACAGAGGCATTAGGTGATGGCAGAGGGAGACAGACAGTAACTGTGAAACCACAGGGCTTTGGTTACACGGCACTTTGCTCCCCCAATAACTTAAATTTCTCCTGCCACCACTCATAACCGTCCTTTATGGAAATGTATATCAGTGTTAGGAAGGTTACTGGAATTGGCTTTGTTAAATTTTTTTTCTTAGGTGACTCTGCTAGAACACATTGATCCTAAAGAAAAGAAGATGGTTAAGGTGGTGGCCATCAAAGATTCTGAAAGAAAACATTTGTTCTATAACAAGCACCCGGGAGGATTTTATATGTATATACACATAAACGTGAGAGTGAGCTTTTCCTCTGACCTGCGTAACCAGTTGGGCGAATGTGCCTCACGTGCTGATGGTGATGTGTGAGCAGAGACTGGCAGGAGGGGCAGCAGTGCCTTGTGCTGCTGATAGGGTGTGACTCTGCTCTGGCCTCTGTCCTTTGCTGAGTGCCCCTTTAAGGACAGTCCTCAGAAGGCGCACGCCTCTTCTTCAGCCTGATCGGCAGGCCCCTGAAGCTGCCGCTGCTTTGTAGCTCAGAATACTGAGATGTTTCCACATCCAGAATGTATTTATTACATAGTGAACATGGCCAAGGGCTTCACAGATGGCTCAGTGGTAAAGAATCCACCTGCCATTGCAGGAGATAATGGGTTTGATCCCTGGGTAGGGAAGATTCTCTGGAGAAGGAAATGACAGCCCGTTCCAGTGTTCTTCTCTGGAGAATCACCTGGACAGAGGGGCCTGGCCTACAGTCCATGGGGTCATAGTGAAAGAGAGTGAAAGTGAAATCGCTCGGTCGTGTCCGACTCTTTGCGACCCCGTGGGCTGTAGCGTACCAGACTCCTCTGTCCAGGGGATTCTCCAGGCAAGAATACTGGAATGGGTTGCCATTTCCTTCTCCAGGGGATCTTCCTGACCTAGGGATCGAACCAAGACCTCCCGCTGTTCATGCAGACGCTTTACCGTCCGAGGCACCAGGGAAGCATGGGGTCATAGAGTCAGATACAGCTGAGGAACTGAACAGCAGGCTGGCAAGTAATCCGGGCCAGTCTTAAATAAACCACACATTCAGGGCGCGGTTCTTCTTAGAACCAAAACTTTAAATGGGTTTTTGTTCTTCCTGGCCGTGGCTGCTGGATGCTCTGTGGATGTGAGAATTCCTGTCACTGCCGTGTGCTGTAACTGTTTGCCTTTAGACATACTGGGAGGAACTACTGTCTTACAGTGCCTGCAAGTTAAAATGCACAGTTATGAAAGAAGCCCTGAGAAGTTACCAGGGTCTTGGAGCCCAGGTCAGTTGTTATGTGGGGAATTCGGTGGCTTGGAGGATTGGATGTTCCCTTCTCTGTTTCTGTGTCCTGTTCACTGTGGGATGAGTGACATTTCATTCACAAGTGACAAGTACTATGTTTGTCTTTTGCCAGGGCTCCTCTTGAAACCTTTCTACAGTTAGAGGTTATAGTCCAACTGTCGCGGCTTTCCAGAGGTTAGACTTTGGAACCTGGTAGGAAGCCCCTCCAGTTCTGAAACTTCTCTGAGGTCGGACCAGCCCGTGCAGTGCGATGATAACGCTTGTCGTCTGACCTGGAGGTGCAGGGAAAGAAATGCTGTCTTGTTGTTTAAAGGGCTAAGTCGGATCTTGAGTCTTGATGACGTAATGCAGGCTTGGTCTGCCTCTTCCTTTTGGGCTGAAACCTTCGTAGCTTTGCTCTGGCCTTTCTGGCTTCCGTAGTCCTTGCTGCGCACCCTCCCTCCACCCCACCCCGGCCCCATCCGTCCCTTCAGAACAAAATAGCCAGCTGGGGGAAGCTTTCTGTTTGTTCTGAACATGTTCACTTGAACCAGAAAGGTTTGTGACGCTGGACCTGTTGACGAAGAGATGTGACTGTGCATCTCCAGACTGAGTCGCTGTCAGCCGGAACTGTGGAAATGTGGTTCGTTCCCAGCAGATGTCCACCAGGCCCAGTAGGTTAGTGAATTATGTTCCTTGAATGACTTTTTAAAACATGTGACATCCTGAATACACGTGATTTGCATCAGAAGAGTTGTCTGTGATAATGACAGATTTTTGTTTGTTCCAGTTCAGTCTAGTTTTGCAAGCGTCCTGAGGCCGGGCACGGTTATCAGTGACTAGCTGGGGCGTGCGGGGTGCTCCCTGCCTGCCTGTGTCCCTGGGGCCCGTGGAGCGCTCTGCAAGTCTCTGCTCCGAGTCTGCTGCGGCATACTTCTGCCGGCGGCCCTTTGACTTGAAGCGCAGCTGTGTCAGGCTGCTCTACACCACACTCCGTTGCTCGTCCTGACGTGTCCTGGGCCTTTCCTGTTGAGCCAGGTCCACGAGATAGAGCCGAGGAGTGGTGCTCGTGGAGCTTACGTGCAGTGGAGGGAGGAGCAGTTTTAAAAACGCGTAAAACTGTTCTCATCACAGGGAAAAAAAGGTCTTCTGTTTCTTTTTCTTTTTTTTTTAATTAATTTTTATTTTTTTAGTTTGTTTTGCTTTACAATACTGTACTCATTTTCTTCTGTTTCTTTAGTTTTGTGTCCTGTATGAGATGATGGATATTCACTTCCTGTGATCATCACTTCGTGATGTATTTATGAGTCAGAACGTTACGCTGTACACGTTAAACTTATGAAAATTACTTTGCAATAAAACTGGAAGGAAAGTGTACAAAAAAGTAATTTCAGGTAGCAGTAGTAAGAAATCAGAGTAATGGCGTAGTGAGTGACAGGGCCAGTGGGAGCGTTGGCTGGTGCCAGTTGGGAGAGGTGGCCCTGAGTGATGGCAAGGAGCCAGCCACGAGAGGATGTTTTTAAGCCCGAAGACGACAAATAGAAGACTAGACATTATGCGTGAGAGTCTAGAGTAGTAGGCGGTGAGGTGGGCAGCCGTCAGGTTGTACTGATTTCAGTAGAAGGCCATTGGAAAGTTCTAAATAGAGGAATGGTCTGTACCACCACGGTTAGCCCGCTGCTGCTGCTAAGTCGCGTCAGTCGTGTCCGCCTCCGTGTGACCCCGTAGACAGCAGCCCACCAGGCTCCCCGACCCTGAGGGCCAGGCTGGCTCTGCTGCCTCGTGTGGCCGTCTCTGTTTCCGAGCGTGGCCCTGCGGCGCCCGGCTCCGCGGGTGTGGTGCGTGGCATGGTTTAGTCGCCAAGCCGTGCTGCAGGCTCCTCTTTCCATGGGATTCTCCAGGCAGGAATACTGGACTGGGTTGTCATTTCCTCCTCCAGGGGGTCTTCCCGGCCCAGGGATGGAGCCTGGGTCTCCTGCTTTGCAGGTAGCACAGTGGTGAAGAGCCCACCTGCCAGTGTGGGGGGCACAAGAGACGAGGGCTGGATCCCGAGTCAGGAAGACCCCCTGGAGGAGGGCTGGAGTCCATGAGGTTGCTAAGAGTAGGATATGGCTGAACACATGTGCACTGTTTATTTCTTGAGCCAAACACCAGGAGATGCCTAAAAGGTTTGATTCTGAAACAAAATACNGGGGGGCACAAGAGACGAGGGCTGGATCCCGAGTCAGGAAGACCCCCTGGAGGAGGGCTGGAGTCCATGAGGTTGCTAAGAGTAGGATATGGCTGAACACATGTGCACTGTTTATTTCTTGAGCCAAACACCAGGAGATGCCTAAAAGGTTTGATTCTGAAACAAAATACTGATTAGCAGTGACTGTATGAATGTTCCTTTAGTCGCTGAAGAAATTATAGTCAAGTTGAAGTGATGAAACCACAGTCAGTTTTAATCTTTCATGGATAGAAATAGGACTATTTCTGCTACTTTGCATAAATGTAACATATATCCCTAAGATTTTAAATATAGGTTTGGTTTTTAAGAAAATATACAGTGTATCCAGTGATTGAAAATTCAGATCAAAATGAGAAAATGGGATCATGACTTGGGTACTTAGCAGTGCGTGGAAGTTGCTGCATTACATTAAAAGAGGCAGATGTAGATGACCTTTTGCAGTAAGATGTTAGGAGCAGCAGGCGCCGTCAGGGAAAAACCAGGAGCGGCGCTTCCTGGGCTGTGCTGCGTCTCCGTTGATTCTGTGCGGGCTTCTCGATTGGCCGAGTGGAGGCCCGGCTGCGCTGCTGAGCGGTGGCCTCTCGGGGTGCGCAGTTCAGCAGCTGCGGCCCGCGGGCTCAGTCGCCCGTGGCACGGGGGGATCCCATCTGTATCCATTGCTTTGGTAGCTAGATTCTTAACCACTGTGGCATCAGCGAAGTCCTGAAAGTTACCTGACCAGAATTATAAACTGAGCATTTATTTGTGTCTCTGTGTGTGCGGCACTGAGTTAGACTGTTTGGAGATAGGTGTTCTCAGCATAAAATGGCGTAAAGCAGGTAGTGAGCTGGGCACTCTATTAAGGTTCATGGGACAGGACCGTGTTCAGTGTTTTCTCTTCATCATACCTCCCTTCCATCTGAGCTTTCTGTCCTGTGACGGCAGGGAGTCCCAGTCGTGCCTCTGACCAAGCACACCAGGGGGGTGGGGAGCCCAAGCCTGCCTTCAGAGCTGAGGGTGGAGAGGAGGGAAGAGCCCCAGCAGTCCCATAGCCTGAGCTGGGGCGGATGGGGTCGGCCGGCCACCTGAGGGGCAGCCCGGCCTCACNCAGGGAGTCCCAGTCGTGCCTCTGACCAAGCACACCAGGGGGGTGGGGAGCCCAAGCCTGCCTTCAGAGCTGAGGGTGGAGAGGAGGGAAGAGCCCCAGCAGTCCCATAGCCTGAGCTGGGGCGGATGGGGTCGGCCGGCCACCTGAGGGGCAGCCCGGCCTCACTGCTAGGGGCCGACAGGGAGGATGGGGGTGTGGAGGGTTCACGGGCTGGGGGCATCCGTGGAGGGAGGCTGGGGCTCCGGAAGGCTCTGCCCCGAGAAGGGAAGGGGTCCGAAGAGGGCTGACCTATTTCTCGAGCTTAGAAATGGGGCCTCGCTTGTTCTCCCCACAGGCTACATTTACATCCCCACACGTGCTCTTTTGTGTAAATAAGATCCATCTGAAAGAGAAGCAGAAAAAGGCGCAGGAGAAACCTCGGAGCTGGGCTCCGGGAAGAGGCGCCCTGGACTTCGCCATCACTCCAGATGCACCTGGCCTGCCCTCCCCTGTGCTACCTCGACGGCAGCCCACCTGGGCTTTGGACTCTAGAGTAATTTTGAAAACAGTTTTGCCAAGAAAATGTCTTTGGAAAAACCGTGTATGTGTGCTTTGTTAAACTCGCTCTCTGACCCTTCAGAACCCTTTGTTTTCTGCGCTTTCCTTCCTCTTCCCACTCTTGGTCTCTCTCTGATTTCTTTCTGGGGCGTAATTGACATGCAGCGTATTAGCTTCAGGAAGACCGCACGGGGACTGGGTGTTCGTGTGTGTTTTGAAATGATCACCACAGCAAGTCCAGTTAATGTGTTACCATACATAGTTCCAGATGGTTTTCCTTGCGATGAGAACTTCTGAGATACACTCTGCTGTTGCTGCTGCTAAGTCGCTTCAGTCGTGTCTGACTCTGTGTGACCCCACAGACGGCAGCCCACCAGGCTCCCCGTCCCTGGGATTCTCCAGGCAAGAACACTGGAGTGGGTGCCATTGCCTTCTCCACTGAGATACATACACTCTGCTGGCGGCTTTCAGTTTGCAGTGGTGTTGACTGCAGGCACCATGCTGTGACCCCCCCGCCCCCACCCCGCGCCTTCTTATTGAGAACTTGTGCTTTCTGACGCCCTTCACCCAGTCTGTTCTGCCTGTGAGCTTGGCGTTGGGGGGTTCGAGCCCACGTGTCAGTGAGGTCACGCGCCGTCTGTCTCTCTGTGGCTTGGCTCAGCGTCGTGCGCTCAGGTCCGCTCACACTGTTGCAGGTCGCACACTGCAGGCTTTTCTCGGCAGAGTAACGTCCCTCTGTGTGTGCTGGCCCGTCTCCGCGCCTCTCTCAAGGGGGCGCTCGGCTGGCTTCTGTGTCCTGGCTGTTGTGCATGATGCCGCAGTGGACCTGGGGTGTACTTAGACAATCCCAGAAGTGGAATTCCCAGATCATAGGAAAGTTCTGTTTTTAGTGTTTTGAGGAAGTTCCATCCTCAACAACTGTTTTCCTTCCCAGCAACAGCACACAAGGTGGAACCCTCTGTTTCTTTTTATTTTAATTGCAGTATGGTTATTCACAATACTGTGTTTCAGGTATACAGCATAGTAGTTCAATCTCTTTATAAATTATGTAGCATTGAAAGTTACCACTTGCAATAGCTGTTTCCTGTGCTGCCCAGTATACCCCGATTGCTGATCTCTTTTATACAGGGTGATCTGTGTCTTAGTCCCGCAGCCCTGACTCCCCCACACCCCCTCCCAGCTTGTCGCCCCCACTTGTTCTCTGTATCTGTGAGTCTATTTCTGTTTGTTACGTGTATTCTTTTTTTTTTAGATTCCACATGAACTTGATAATGTGGAATATTTGCCTTTTTTCTGTCTGACTTATTTCACTTAGCATAATACCCTGTGGTCTATCCATGTTGTTGCAAATGGCAGAATGTCATTCTTTTTTATGGCTCAGTAATAATTCTGTTGTGTATTGTTCACCTTTGTCCACTCTGTTGATGGACACTAATGCTGCTCCCATGTCTTGACTCCTGTAAATAACGCTGCAGGGAGCGCTGGGGTGCATGGATCTTTCTGAGCTGCGGCTTTCTCCGGGTCTGTGCCTGGCAGCGGGGCTGTTGGGCCCCTCAGTGGTTCTTCGTCTCTCAGGGGCTCTCCGCCCTGCTCTCCACAGTGGCTGCCCCAGTTTACGCCCACCCAGGGTGCATGAGCGTCACCTTCTTCCACACCCTCACCAGCACTTGTTACTTGCAGACTTTCTGCTGATGGCCGTTCTGATGGGTGTGCGGTGCTGTTGCGTTGTGGGTCTGGTTTGCGCTTCTCTGATGGCTGGTAACGCAGAGCATCTTCTGGTGTTCCTGCTGGCCATCCGTGAGTCTGTGGAAACGTTTCTGCGCAGGTCTTCGGCTCACTGTTGAATAGCACGTTTTTGGTCCTGAGTCGTATTGGCTGCTTGTTTATCAGCGCCATCTGTTTCTCAAGTGCTTGCTCTCCGGGCTGTGCTTGGGCCATGCTTTAGGCCAGTTCAATGAGCCCTGCAGGACGGTATTCCGTTTTATTCTCAACTCTCTGTGTCAGGTCTTCTGATATCCTCTTGACAGGGCCATGGATGGATGCAGCATCTCAGTTGTTAGATATTGTAAATAGATTTACGTTTCACGATGTCAGCAGTCTGACTGCCCAATTCCCATTATATATGCAAAAATGAAATCACAAATAATGAAGTAAAGTTTATACCAGTCAGGGATAATTTGTTTTTAGCAAGCTGAAATCATCTGTTGAATCTGAAAATGTGCTGAAATCTTTAGGTTTAGAAAATGAACAGAACGTAAGGAAGGGCCGTGTGACTAAACGTTGGGGTGGGGCAGTTTGGGTTCTGGTTGAGTGGTGCCTGGGGCTGTGGGTCACCCCTCACTGCTCCACTCCATTCACCAGCGTGGAGCCTGCCCCTCCTGAGGGTGGCCCTGCCTTTGCGCGCACCCCCTCCCCGCCCTAGTGTGCTGCTGCCCCCGCCCCCNTCAGCGTTTGTCCACTTTTCTACTGAAGAGCTGTTTGATGTCTTAGATACTAAACCTTTGTTCTAGACTTTGCGAATGTCTTCTCTCTGACCACTGTTAACTTCATAAAACGGTGTATCTCTTATATCTATTCTTCCCCGTTATAAGTTTTAAGTCTGTCTCAAACATTGTAAGGCAACCCTGTAAACTTACTCTAAACTTACACATGGGGAGTATATCCAGGCAGCTAGGTCAGTCTTAGAAAAAAGATGTTGGGTGGAGGGCAGGAATTGTTGTTTTGCCAGAGGTGAAGGCATCCCCAATATTAAACTGTTTTATTGTCCTGGCCTTGTGGTAAGGTAAGGAAATGAAGCGGATTTAGGGTGCTTAGAGATGGAGACGTGTAGGAACTTCCCTGGTGGCCCAGTAGTTAAGACTCCACGCTTCAAAGGAGGAAGCACAGGTTTGATCCCTGGTCGGACACGACTGAAGTGACTTAGCAGCAGCAGCAGAAACGTAAGATCCTGCATGCCACATGGTACAGCCAGAACATCAGTAAATAAGTAAAAGAGCTGTGTGTGTGGCATTTTAATGTATGTTACAGCAACACAGGAAAACAGTGGGAGAAACAGTGGACTGGTCTAATAGTTGATGTAGGGGAGACTAATTCACACTGTGGAGGCAGATAAAGTGGGTTCCTACCCAGCACCATGTGTGAAGAGATTAAAGGCCTGCGCTGNTGTGTGTGGCATTTTAATGTATGTTACAGCAACACAGGAAAACAGTGGGAGAAACAGTGGACTGGTCTAATAGTTGATGTAGGGGAGACTAATTCACACTGTGGAGGCAGATAAAGTGGGTTCCTACCCAGCACCATGTGTGAAGAGATTAAAGGCCTGCGCTGGGAAGGTAAACGGTAGAGCCAGAGAAGAACGTGTGACCCACAGGCCGGGAAGCACCTTTTTAGCGTATATTCAAAAGCACAGATCTTAAGGTGAAATGAAATAAGTTTATCACATGGGATTGAAATGTTCTGGGTCGTGGACAGCTCTTTGCCTCAGGCTCCGATGCCAGGCGGGGTGCACGGCAAGACCGTTGGGGGAGGGCCGGGTTGGCAGAGCACGGCCATACTGTGTGCAGCAGGGGGCTCAGTGCTGCCATCCTGCGTGGCTCTGAGCCTAGAAGCCTGCACGTGGCGCGTGCCCCCTTCCTCTGGCACCTGTGGGGGAATAGTTCAGATCAGCCTTCCGAGCAATGCAGGGTNAGGCTCCGATGCCAGGCGGGGTGCACGGCAAGACCGTTGGGGGAGGGCCGGGTTGGCAGAGCACGGCCATACTGTGTGCAGCAGGGGGCTCAGTGCTGCCATCCTGCGTGGCTCTGAGCCTAGAAGCCTGCACGTGGCGCGTGCCCCCTTCCTCTGGCACCTGTGGGGGAATAGTTCAGATCAGCCTTCCGAGCAATGCAGGGTCTGCAGTGGAATTACTTGTGGTGGCTGTTTAAAGGGAGTATTCCTCTTTTCCCCACGTCTCCCTTCCCGTTGTCTCAGTATGTGGAGTGGAAAGGATCTGCCTTTTTTCTGAAAGCCTCAGAGCAGTGATGGCAAAAGTCAAATAAAGGTCCAAATAAATGGTAATTATTTTAGGACTTGGAGGCTCTGTTAAAAGTATTCAGTTCTTCCCCGTAGTATAAAGCGGAAGAGAGAGACGTGAGTTTGATCCCCTGGGTCCGGAAGATGCCCTGGAGAAGGAAATGGCAGCCCACTCCAGTGTTCTTGCCTGGAGAATCCCGTGGTGGGCCACAGTCCATGGGGTCGCAAAGCGCTGGACACGATTTAAGCGACTAAATGCAGGGTGCGGCAAGGGAGCTAGTTCGTGTGTGTGCTGTGGGCTGAAGCCAGTTCAGTGCTTTTCAAAAGCTATGAATCCTGCTAAACACCTGGACTTGTGATACTGCTTTTGTGGAAGACTGAATTAAGTCCCAAGGTTAAATGAGAATTAACTGAGAAGTACATCTTTTAAGTATCTGCTTTTAATGAGTATATGGGTTAATTGTTCATTTGACCAACCTCTTGATGGCATTTTATGGGAGAGTTAAATGCTTGATGACAGATGCTTCACACTTATGAAAGCAGTGTTCCCTGAACAGGTTAGAGTTTTTGAGTGTGATTTTTACTCCTTTAATTATTTTGTGAGATAATAGCTTGAAATTAAAATGAGGAGTACTCTTTTTCAACTTACAGATTCACAGAGCAGTTACTGGGGGTGTGTAGCTAGTGTATGATGGGACCGTTCACTCAGTTCAGGTCAGTTGCTCAGTCATGTCTGACTCTGCGATCCTGTGGACTATAGCACACCAGGCCTCCCTGTCCATCACAAACTCCCAGAGTTCACTCAGATCCGTGTCCATTGAGTAGGCGATGCCATCCAGCCATCTCATCCTCTGTCGTCCCCTTCTCCTCCTGTCTTCAATCTTTCCCAGCATCAGGGTCTTTTCCAATGAGTCAGTTCTTCGCATCAGGTGGCCAAAGTACTGGAGCTTCAGCATCAGTCCTTGCAATGAATATTCATGACTGATTTTCTTCAGGAAGGACTGGTTGGATCTCCTTGCATTCCAAGGGACTCTCAAGAGTCTTCTCCAACACCACAGTTCAAAAGCATCAATTCTTCAGTGCTCAGCTTTCTTTATGGTCCAACTCTCACATCCACACATGACCACTTGAAAAACCGTAGCTTTGACTAGACGGACCTTTGTGGGCAAAGTAACGTCTTTGCTTTTCAGTATGCTGTCTAGGTTGGTCATGGCTTTTCTTCCAAGGAGTGAGCGTCTTTTAATTTCTTGGCTGCAGTCACCATCTGCAGTGATTTTGGAGCCCAAGAAAATAAAGTCTCTCTGTTTCCATTGTTTCCCC